>JASCZW010000310.1:0-265479 GCA_034211315.2 Aedes japonicus | reverse complement strand
AATTGAACAATAAAGCCAACGCCGCCGCGCTGAAAAGGTTGTAAATTTAGATGGTAAATGACCGCATCAACAGCAGCAGACGATAAAAGCGCGTGGATTCGATTCATGCGAATATAGCAATGCTCGACTGTTGGCGGAGCGCTGCCGTCGAGGATCATCAGTTTGGACTTCTGATACTCCCCGGCTCGAACACGATATTACACAAGCTTGTCATCTTTCTGTTTCCAACCTACACGCGATCAGGTTTAGTCAGCCGACAACAACGGTTAAGTCGTTGCTGTCATGACTATTTAATGCAAAAATGCATACCGTCGTTTTGGTTCAGTGTTAGTAACTACTAGATGCCATCTTCTAGCGTGGGCCCGGTTCGCGTGTGGGCAAAAACTTGCCTTAAGAGACTTGAATCGAGAGATGGTAAAATTACGAATCTAAGTACTTAACGTTGCTAGATCTGAAACCAAAGACAAGGTATGGATAGAATTGGGAGAGAGCTTTATGTTCCCGTTGACCTCGCAGTATAAATTCCCAGTAGGGCGAGTGGAGAGCATTTATCACCCGACTTTCATCTTTCACCATGTTGGGGAAGTAGATTTTTTCCGACCGCCGTAATGGCACCGATCTCTGTTTATATACTTCATTATTTTACAAGCAAAAAATACTACTGGAAAAGAAAAGCAGCTCGCACTTGAGACCAAAAATAAATTTATTTTTGAAGAGTTTACAATGTAGCATAGATCCGTGGTCGTGGATAAAAAAAACAACAACAGATGAACGGAAACGCAAAAAAATATGGTGATGCGATGATGACGATAAACATCCGTCCTACCAAAAGTAAGTAGGTTGAATTCATGTTTATCACATGAATGTTCCAACCTCAAACAAGATTTTTTTTTTTACTTGAGATGAACGCGAAATTTTCATTTCTTCATTTTTCAACTGATGCTAATACTTTCATATAGTGATCAATTACAAACACTAAGGTATTCATTGCCTACTTTAATTGGAACAAAACTACCTCTAAACCTTCCTTAGCCCAGTCGGTAAAGACGCAGCTACAAAGCAACACCATTCTGGAGGCGTCTGGGTTCGATTCCTGGTCTGGTCTAGGATTTCACGATGAGAAAAATTTCTCGACTCCCTGGGCATAGTGTACGATCGGTAAGGTCTTGTATCCTGCAATAGATCCGGACACCTCAAAAACAGCGAATAAAACGCAAAATTTCTGCATTATATTTCCGTCGTAGTTGTTTATTTTTCAGATTCCATGGGATGTGTTTTATGAATTCTTAATGACAAAACATAGTTATTTGGTATTTGCATAAAATTTTCGCACTTCTGCGCTTAACTCGTCCATTAGGGTTCCAGACACAGACTCTTCAGAAATCCGCAGAAGCCATCTTTGTTAAAATTTGCTGGAAGTGTTTGATGGCTTTGATTCGTGCTTCTTTCCAGAAAGCTTCCGCTTCATCGGAGCCCTATATCTCTCGATTGGTCGTAGCTCTGAGCAATTTGGCGGGTTTGAGGTTTTTGGTACAATGTTCACTTGATTTTCTTGGTACCACTCCATCACAGTTTTAGCATTAGGTGGCGTGATGCCGTAAATCGGGCCAGAACAAAGGTTTTCTTTGTGACTTTGATGAAGGTAGTAATCGCTTCTGCAGACACTTGATAGATCTCCTTGTTGATTGTGTCGGTAGTGACGATATATTTCAATCTTTGCCACACGTGCAAATTGCTTGCCACACGATTAGGCCTCATGCTGCTAGCATTTCTGGCCATAGCAGAATAGCTGGCCTGGATGCGGCTTGAGATCTCAGGACATAAGGTTTCATCGTCCACAACAACGCATGAAAACTTCGTCAAATATTCCGCCAGTGTCGAGCCCGTGATTTTGCTGCCAAGTTCTGTTTGTCGTTGCGAGTTGAAACTGTTTTACTTTGTCGACTTAGTCCTAACGTTGTTTTGATTTTTGGACAAGACCAGGCGACATCCCTATTTTACGAGCCACCGCTTCGAATGGAGAGATTTGGGATTTTCGTTAATATCCTTTCACCTTTCGGTCCATGATAGGATCAAGCGCGTCAATGTTTTTGTCACTTCTCGGTTTCCCTCTCCACCGTCAACGTTCCGAAAATGCTTCGACACTTCTCGTGAACAGTGGACTTAGGCAAATCCAATGTTTTTGCAAGGTCCCGTATTGACAAGTCAGGATTTGCCGTACACCCGTACAAAATTCGCTCGCGCACTTGTTTTTCTTTCGTCGCCATCTTGAATACTAAAAATGAAATGTAAACATCAAACATAATCTTTTTCATCATAGACTTTCAGCTATACCACAGTGAAATTGATCATTCCTACGTGCAATATTTCAAAAGTAACAATGATTTGAATAATATGTCAATAATTAGGATACAGATTTTACTTGTCACACAATCATACTAATGCTTAAATGGCCCTTGGCATTGAAAGCTCTCAATTAACAACTGTGGAAGTGCATTTAGAACCCTAAATTGGGAGCAAGTAATAAGCAAATTGTGAAAGCAATAAGCTTGAAATGCTAAACAAGAAGAAACTATAAACTATCACTAAACTATCTTATTACACAACCACGGTTGTCAACTGAAGGGCATTGAACAAGAAAAAACGTTCAGGAACAGTTTCTTCCAAATTGTTCCAAAATATTCAGAACTCAAGATTGCGTTACACTGTGGCACCAACTACTTCGGTTCCTTGTGTTCCCTAGTGTCCATATTAACATATGCGTAACGACTGTTCATTAAAGAAAGTGGACACCTGTTTCTCAAAGGAAAAAACAAATTTTCGAAAAAAACTCATAAGTTTGCTTTACATTAATTAAAATCAACATACATATGACCGAATTCACGTGATAAATTTTCATTTTGATAAATTTGAAATGGAAAACTTGAATAATATATTTCAGAAACCGAAGAGTGGAGATAAAGCCTGTGCACGTTAAATTTCGGACACCAAAATAATAGCAGCAAAAAAAATGTACACATAATTCAACAAACCGATTGTTTGTTTCACAATAATAGAGTTATATCTACATTAAAAACCGTTGATTAAGATGTTAATCCTTCTTTCTGTAAAATGCTCGAACTTTCTGTGGAACACCCTCCATCAGGTTCCGTACGGTATCCTCAGATACGACCGCTGTGACGATTCTCCATCTTCTCTTGAAATCGTCGGTACCTTTTGCTTTCTTTTTAATTTTGAAGAGTTTCCGCTTAACTAGTGCCCAGTACTTCTCTATTTGGGCGGAGTTCTGGACAGTTTGGTGTATTGGCTGTTTTTGGCACGTATTTCACCTCTTGTACTTTGTACCATTCCATAACAAGTTTTGCAAAGTGACAAGAGGCCAAATCAGGCCAAAACAGAGCTGGAGAGTCGTGGCTTTGAATAAACGGACATCCAAAGATATTCTTTCTCGTACACATTCTTAGTGATAGTGTCGGTAGAGATGAAACTTTTAGATTTTCGACCACAACTACATATGGCCTGCCAGATCAAATACTTCTTCGATAATTTGGACATCTTCTTTGTTCGGAATTGCTTGACAATGGCATTCCATTACATTGCGGTGTAAAAAGCCAGACTCGGAAGCTGTTTAAAATCTTCGAGTACGCATGTTTCGTCGTCCATTATGATACAAGAAAATGTTTGCGAAAAAATTGTGTAAAGCTCTTTGCAGTGCAGTGAAATTTTGCTTGTCATCACGGTTGGGCACTCTTTTCATTTTGTAGGTCTTCAGTCCTTGGCTCTGCTTCACTTTTTGTACGTATGATTTTGACGTCCCAACTTTGCGAGCAACATTTCGCACAGAAAGATTGGGATTTTTCTCAATAATGGCTACCACCTTCTTGTCCATTTTTCGAAACCATACTTGTTGAATTGTTCCACTTCCAACCTTCCGACCCACAGTCAAGCGCTGGTAAAATGATTTGCAAACACAAAACACGTTACTTTTCGGTAGTTTTAGTTTCTTGGCAAGATCGCGTACCGATTAATTTCGGATTTTGCTGCCGTTCGTATAATATGCGTTTGTGCACTTCCACTTGATTCGACGCCATTTTACTGAATGTAACAAGGATGTAAACATGTTATACCACGAAATAAAGTGGAGAGCTTCAGATGTCATATGAGTGAAACGTTTTAGCGATCCGCGAAATAATTCAAAATCTACACTGAAGAAAACTGTCCGAAATTTAATGGGTTTAGTAACCGGGATTAAGCGTAGGTGTTCTACCCTTCGAATGAAATACTCATCGTTTAACTTCTTTGGGTCAACCTACCTGCAACTGGGCAGCTTACCGCAACTGGACAGCTCCAAGCGGCTGCGCCATGATGACGCCGGTCCAGTGGATCCTAACGCTCGACTACTAGCAATCAATTCGCCGTACTCCCGGTACAGGAGGTGCCAAGAAAGGTAAAGGTCCCCTGCTCTTCACCACGTCAAAGGACATTGCTGCACTCAGGACCGCGCTTGCAGCTATCCAAATTCTTCCACTGCTCAAGCTGTGCAGTAAGGGCACAAATATTGTGTGCTCGACGAAGACTGATAACCGTGCTGTTGGCGCTCACCTAGTAGCCAAGCCACACGAGTTCTACACTCACGACGCACCCGGAAGCAAGCCGCTGAAGGTGATTCTGCGTGGCCTTCCGGAACTCACTCCGGTGTCAATCTTCAATGAGCTGCAAGCGGTGGCCCTGAAGCCTCAGAAGGTGTTTCCCATAAGACGCCAGCAACAGGGAAATTAAAGGGACCAACTCTAACTGGGCCACTTTGAGAAGGATTCCGTCACGATGATGGACCTGATGAAAGCGCGGGCCCTCTTCAACATTATCGTCGAGTGGGACCAATATTGCTCGAAGCAGCACGACGTGACACACCTCTAAACTGGGAGCACACGCCACCAAGTATTTTGCCCCGATGGACGACTCTGCGCAAATCAAGAGAGCAGCAATCGAGCCTGCCCTAAACTTACGGAGTTTTTGGCAATTCACAAGCAGGCATCGATCAAGTCTCGGCTTGGTCAACGGCGTCCACCACTCCCGTTGAACGAGGAGAAGTTCCCGGCGCTCCGGTACCAGACCTACCACCAGACCTGCCGCAAGACCTACCGCCGATTCCATTGAATCACTGCCATGCAAACCGCCTGTCAGCCTCCGTTCAGCATGGATTCGCGACAGCCGCTGGATTCCTCTCCAGGCTGGGGCAATCCGAGTTGCAGTACCTCCACGCAACCACCCATCGATGGACAGCTCTATGACTCGGACAAATGGTCGAGTTCGTTCAAGAGCTCTACCGCCAACTCCGTTTCTGCCGCTCGAAGGAGGATCAGCTAAAGGCTGCCACATCCGTGACGATGAAGTTCCTGTGCAAGCATGGGCCGTAAACGCACCATCAGCATCGTAAATTCGAATGCGGAACAAAATTTTTGAACTCGAAGACTTCCTCAACAGGAAGGCTATTGATATCGCTATCATCATGGAGACGCATCTCAAGCCTGAATTTAGCGTCTCCATCTCAGGCTACCGGTTTCTGCGACTGGATCGTTGCGGCTCTGATGGAGGAGGAGTTGCGATCGCCCAGCACAACAATATCAACTTCCACCTGCTTCCGAGCTTTCAGCTGCAGTTTATCGAAGCCATCGGAATTGAAGTCGAATCCGCAAGCTAGCTCAGAGGCAGGGGCAGTTTATCATCGCCGGCGACCTGAATGCGAAACACGAAACCTAGAGAAACACCCGGCGCACACACAATGGCATCATTCTACAGGAGGACCCGGACGAGGGCCATTACAGCATCCTGGGCCTGGATACTCCCACCCGGTTGAGCAGATGCGGGGATCACTCAACAATCGATATCTTCCTAATCAACATGGGGAACAACATCGCCCAACCGGTCGTGCACCAAGAGTACAGCTTGGACCACAATCCGGTGGTGGCCGAAGTTGGCTCCTCGGTCAACCGGCATCGAATCATCAGACGGAATTACCATTGCGCCAGACGAGAACATCGATTTCGATCTTACTCAACGAACAGAAATAACATTTTTTCCGACAAGAGCCGCTCTCTCCCAGATTGTGCAAAGCCGTTTTGGAAGTTGACAAAAATTTTGAAAACTAAACTGAGCCCCATTCCGCCGTTGATCCCACAGCAATGGCTCTAAGGATCACTTGATAACTTCTGCAGAGAAGGCTGCTGAGATAGGTCAACACCAGCTCCCACAATTTTTGACAAACCATCGTCAGTCCGCACGAAGCTGCCGTTAGTGAGCTTGTAAACAATATCCATCTAAGTCCCAACGACATCTCGGTAGAGTTGGAGATCTCAGCTGACGAATTGTTGACCTAAATCAAAGCGTCTAAGAACATGAAGGCCCCATGTTTCGATAGCATCATGAACTTGGAGCTCCAGCAATCGAGCCCCCAGTTCTACGTTCATCTGGCGCTGTTTTCAACCAATACCTGCGACTTAGCAACTTCCCCTCGTGTTGGAAGTCAGCCAAGCTCATCCGCATCCAGAAACCTGGGAAAGATTCTTCCTCTTCGAAGAGCTACAGACCAATCAGCCTTCTCTCAAAATTATCCAAGCTGTTTGAGAAGGCGATCTACTGTCGGCTTGTTTCATCTGCTGACGAGCTGAACATCTTGCTCGACAACTGTCTTCCGACAAGATCGTTCAACAATCTACCAACTTAATCGAGTCATTAACATCCTCATACGGAACAAGTCTGTAACTAAATCATCTGCCATTGCACTTCTCGACATCGAGAAGGCTTTTGATAACGTGTGGCAATATGCTAAAACAATACAATCTTCCTATCTTCCTGGTAAAGATAATGAAAATTATCTGTCGGACAGGACATTCCGTGTTTCGCTGCAAGGTGCAGTTTCCGATGCACAGGGAAGTATGCTAGGTCCACTTCTGTTCAACCTTTTCACCTCGGACATACCCCCGCTCCCTAAAAATGGATCTTTGTCATTGTTTTCCGATGATACTGAAGTCGTCCACAATGGTAGGGTAACAAGAGTGCTTACCGCGAAACTGCAACGAAGCCTGAATGTCCTTTGATGAAGTTTGCAGAAGCAGATAATTTCTCATATCCATGCGAAGCGCTAGGAGTGGACAGTAATTTTATTGCTAGAACGAATAGACATGAAGAGAAAGTGTATTGATAGTTCCGTATAGGGCAACGGCAGGCTTTGAAATTGAAAGATACAAGATTGAAACGGAGGGCATTTGAACGGTAGTATCCGATCAGGCACATGTCCTGTCCTGTCAGAATACTTCACTAAAGAGGAGATCTGTATAAACGCAACGAAGACCAAGGTCATCCTCTTCCCACACTCCAACTCTCCCAAACTTGTTCCGCCTGAGGATTGTAAAATAACCCTGAACAACACAACGGTGGAATGGACCAAATCAGCCTTGGCGTTTCCCTAGACTGATTTCAGGGAAGACAGGTAGACAAAACTGTCACAAAGTGTAACGTTCTGTTGAAGCTACTATACGCATTGATCAATAGAAGGGTCTACATTATCCCTGAAAAACGAGGTTGCTGTCTACAAGCAACTCATGCTTCCAGTCATCAAGTACGGCATGCCACTCTGGGAGAGTTGCGCAAAAACACATCACCTGGAGCTTCAGCGTGTTCAAAATAAGGTCTTCAGGATGATCCTTAACACCCCTCCGAGGACAAGAACAACTGAGGTCCATCGTCTGGGCGAGATAAAGTTACTCGAAGAGCGATTCAAATAAGTTCTTCAGGATGATCCTTAACACCCCTCCGAGGACAAGAACAACTGAGGTCCATCGTCTGGGCGAGATAAAGTTACTCGAAGAGCGATTCAATGAGTCTATCAATCGGTACAGGGCACGTTGCCTGACATCTAATCACCAGATCAGCCGGAATCTGGTTCCCCACCCTTAGGCTTTTGAAATTGTAGTTGTAGTTGAAGGCTAACGAGGTTATCAAATTTAACAAACAATGCCCCATGGGCTATTCTGAAAAATTAATATAAAACATAAAACACACTAAATACATTAAACATGTAAAAGACGTAAATCAGAACTGAAGAGCCCATTGGGCTGTAATACTTAAAAAATGTAAATTAGTATATAATACAAAGAAATAAAATAATGAGCAATTTAGTAATATTCGGATAACTGAGTCTACAGATATTTAGACCGACCTGCTCCATCATCATCGATAGTGATTAGCTAGAATTTGAACCAAACAATTTTGAAGAAATGCGTCAAAAAAAGGGAAAAAACGACATTTGAGCAAAGGGACGAAAGGAATAGATTGAATTTAAACCAATCAACAACCTATTTTTTTCTTAAATACTCGATGAAATAACTCTTTTAAGTAATCCAAGCAAAACACGCTTACCTTATATTACCGGAACACATAAGCTCTAAAAGTGCAAATGAAATTCATCCATAAAGCATAAATTAATTCACTCACTTTAAATGACATTTGCCGGTTTTCAGCAAAAGGCTTTCATCGCTAGTCCGTGAGTATCATTTTCGCATAAGGGAAAGCCTTTTTTTCCAATCGTTGAAGGCACACACAATAATTAAACTGACATTAATTAAACCACCGAAACACGAGTGGAAGCGCGTGAAAATGGCACTTATGAGTGAGAAAGAGCGCAAGACAACCAGAAAAGTGGAACACACCATCACAACATGCAGGCTTATTACGGCTTGACACATTGACAATTATGATCGCGGCACGAGTCGTTGACCTTTGAGGCGGAGGAGCGGTGCGTATGTGTCCATGTCCATATGCGGTGAAGTTGCCGCCTGTCTCTCCGTGTTGTCACTATGCCAAGAACTCGTTTATGGTATGCTCAAAAATGTGAAACCATAACGTATAGTGTTACAAACATGAGTAAGCGAATTGGTGTTCTACCCACCCGTGGTGACAAGTTGCTGCTCGGAAACTGGTTCAATCGATCGATATGTTGACCAGAGAATATGAGATGTAGGTCAACTGCGAGAAGCGCAGTGACAACTAATCGATTAGCGACGGACGACGCGTGCTTTTCACTCTTTCACCCATTGAGGAAGTCAACGAAAACTTATTGAGGAAGCAGCACATAGCAGCACCAGGAACGAAACGGAACGGAACGGAACAAAACACGTACGTCTGACTGGAGTTTGATTTTATGGATGGAACTAACGGTACCAATTCTCGCCGGGCCGCCGATGTGGAGGGCTTGAATGGCATAATAAATAACCGCTGCAAGCTGCTGGTTGATGCTGATGCCATTTAGCGGTCAATGCTGGCCGGGATTTTGTAATGGTTTTTGTAAAAAAAAGCACTTTGGGTTCTGTACTTCCTGTGTATGCGCACGAACATCTAGCAAATGCTATGGTGGGTGGTGGAGGTTGTGGAGGTTCCGGGAGGGAGTTATTTATGCATGCACATTTGTAGTAGGTATTACCCGCATCGGATCGTAATCGCACTAACAGCGTTGATCGTAGATCGTATGGTGGGCGGTCAGTACATCTGAGAGGGTGTGTAAAAAGCACTTCATATCAGACTTCGGGAGAAACGATGAGCTCGGTCATCAGCTATAACAGATCCCTACTCACGTGCTGTAAGATGCGTTATTGTTTGTTGTTAAGAAAAACATGTATCAATAAGATCGGAACTCCAGTGTGACCACTCGCTGTTCAATGTTCCAATATCCTCAATTTTCCTCGACTTTTGTTTTTATTTCCGATTTCTTTTATTTCCGAGATAGGGTTAAAAGAAAACAAAAACATATTTGAAAGTTTTTTTTTACAATTGTTTCCTGTTAGTGAAAAGTAGGTGCTCAACCTCCAGTCTAGGGTGTGACTGTAAAACTTTTCGCTGTACATTTTTTAGTAGCTTGTGCTAACGTAAGAACTTCAAGTACGCTTAAAAGATCCAACGCGAGACAGTACACTTATTGTCCTAACAAAACTTTAAAAGGGATTCAAATTTACCTCAGTCGACCGGTTTCGGGCTACATGTTTCCCATCTACAGGAAGATTTCTGACCTTAATGTTTACGTTTTGTAAGAACGATAAGTGCTGTGTTCTGACTCGAGAAGCTTCTTTAGAGTATATACATCTTTTGTACGGTTTATTGCCCTACGAGTGAAGACGAACACTGACCGGAATATTTTTCAGTAGCCCAAACAATAAGAATCGATTTAATTGGAGATTGGTGAGATCATTCCATATTTAATATTAATTTTTAGTCTGTAAACTATGCGTAATTATTAGTGTTAAAAATACATTCTATTGGTTCGTATATTTTTTTAGGTGTAAATTTGAGAAATCGTCCTTAAACTATGAACAAAAATGATGATGACATTGATAAGTAGCCACAAATTTTGTTGCACGAGAACTTAGTCCGACAGCAACGGGCTCACCTCTTTGTTGGACAAAAAAAAAGAGTAATTGTCTTATCGGTTAAGAGGATGTCCCAATAAGAGGGTAGAAGTGCCCACCCTATATCCACAAACTGTTAGCAACAGGAAGTTGGCATTACCATTCTCCTCATCCAATTTGCTTTAATCGTGTCCTCATCCAATTTGCTTTAATCGTGTTTGATGGTCCCTCCCATATCTCGATTATATGAATTTCAGGTTGTCAACTCACCATTTAAACTCCTAAAACCATAATCAAAAATTACTTCCAAAACCAAGTTTGATCAAATTAGCTCCAAAACTAGTGGATCCAAGTGACGTTTAGTTTACATGTTTAACCAGTTCATTTAACAGCTAGTTAGTTGTTTTACTAACTTTAAAGACAAAAAATTAAAATACTATTCGTAGAAATCTATTTGTGGGTTCATACTTACGAACCGGGAAACAAGGAACTTGTTTACGTGTTCTAATTACAAAGATGGCGCTCCTTTGAAAAACAATGCCGTCTTTTTGCAGCTTAAAATAAGAAAACAACAATCAAAAAGTATTGGAATGGTCTCACAAATTTCTACAGTTCGATTATTTTTTACTTCTTCAAGATATATCTTCATTTTCCACTTAAGCCAAATTTGTATGGATCCTCGATCCTCGATGCTAGTCTATCATCGGCCACATTACTAGGTATATAAATCCAGACGAGTGTCCCCCACCTGCCCATGTGCAAGAGCAGATAGAGAACTCGCAGAATCGGAGAATACAACAGCCTGCGCCCCATTTGACAACTTGCATGCCTACAAGAGCGCATAGGCCTCTGCGGAGAAGATACCACAGAGACCGGAACGACCTGTGATCTTTCCAGATACCCCGTAACCAACCTCATCCTTGATTAACGAACCGTCCGTAAATAACAGGTTCTGACCTTCTTATCTTGCAGCGATTTTGCCACCTCAGGGTTTGCTCTTGCTCCACTTAACTTCCGGATGCGTCAATCCATTTTGAGACGAGTAGAGTCCCATGCCCGTTACCATAACCTAGCAGAACGACACAAATCTCTTGCTCTACCGACGGAAGGTCCATACTCGATAGTGGGATCCCCCTGTAGTAGCATCATAGCTTTAGTAACCATGTCTTCGGTTACTACATTTGCCACAATAGGGAAGCTATTGGTGGGATCCGGAAGGCTCCGCTACAAATTTTATAGGCCCCGTTGTATTTAGGTTCTATGATTTTAAGCAGATCACGATCATAGCTCGTGTAATCTTGATCAAAGAACAGTGTGAAGCTTCAGAGAAGCTACCAGAGAACGTTAAACTTAACGTTGACGTTGCACTTCACTGACTTGGCGTGTTTCACAAAGCGCAATTTGTGATCGATCGCCACACGAAGAAGCTTCATTTCACGTACTGCCTTTACCTCTAGCTTGTCGATACTAACGTGTGGTAGCCTTGGCCTGTTGGTATGACCAGAGCAGACATGCATGGTTTTAGACTTCTTGGGGAAACCATTTAGCCAACACCATCGTCCCGGTCAACCACAACATCAGCTGCTTTTTACATACATCTTCTTACTGTCCTCGCGTATTTGCCAAATATAACAAGGGTTATGTGGTCAGTGTACGCAATAATGTGAACATTCTCGGAAGCGTTCAAACACTGAGTTCGTCTCAATGAGAAACAGATATGACGAACCCTTGCGGGTCCTTTATCTAGCAATCTCGGTTCAGAGATTGTACCAACGTTCAAGACTCGATACTCACTATTGTTTAGGAAGCTTTCCACGTCAGCCTACATTAGCCTTGAGAAGTTACACTTCTTGAGGGTAGTCAAGATAGGAACCCGTCCATGTCATATCATATGCCTTAGACAAACCTGTAGGTCCTCCATGTTCAATAAATGATCGAGTTCGGAGAAAAACCCACAGCTGCATCGAAATGCGTGTTGCTGTGGATGGATCCGCGCATGCACTTCCAGCTCAGTTGATAGGCGACGACGGTGAGCCATCCGCTCTTTTCCTCATGCAAGTGAACAGCGTGATAGGTCCCTTGATTCCACACGTCTGAAATCAGACCGGTATACCAGATTTTGTTCATCGTGTCAAGAATGAGCCAATCGACTGATAGTTTCCTCAGAAGAGGATAGCTAATATCGTCGGACCCTGCTACCTTGCCGACACCACTGCGCGGGGCTCAGTTGAGTTCAAAAACCTGTAGTGTATGGTGTCACAACTCGGACCTTTAATCGTACCACGGTAACTTCCCTCTGCCAGTGTTCTTACACGACGGAACTCATCACTATGATTGCTGTTTTCCGACACCTAGGCGAATTGATCAGCAAAGGGCTCAGCGATGAACTCCTGTTGGTTCGTGTAATTGGTGTCCTATTTTTCCATCCTTTCCACATGGCGGTTCTTCCCACCAACAGACTTTACCTTCCTCCACAGCACGCTAGAGCATGTGGATTCCGATATGTCCGCAGTGAAAGCCGACCATATGGCCCTCTTGGCCTCCTTGATAATCCTTTTTGTCTTGGCCCGGGCAAGTTGAAACTTCAACTTAGCAGCCAGCTCGCAGACTGCTGTTCTTAACAGCAGTATGAACCATGGTACAGATCTCTTACCGCTTTTACCTCCGTTCTTTGGGATATGCCGATAAGCGGCCACTCTCAAGATCTCAATCCAATCAGTTGGGCTGAGTATAACGCCGTCATTTGGCATCTGACGGGAGACTTCCTTATCGAAGCCGTCCCAGTCCATATAATTCATGTTCCACCTAAATCTCGCCACAGTAAGCGGAAGGTCTCCAGCCTGTGACAAGACGATGGGGAAGTGGTTGCTACCGTTTATGATATTTTTAAATGGCCAGTTCAACAGATAAACAACATCCCAGGAGGCGATAGCCAGGTCGATCGCAGACTCAACTCCAGTAGAGAAGTCGTCCCGCATCGGATTGCCATCATTCAGCACTAAACAGCCCAACCTGTGCAGTAGCTGAAAGAGCCGCTCACCGCGAAGTGTGTGTGTGTGTGTGTGATTCCTAAGCTACACGAAAATGATTTGAAGTGAAAATTAACCTGTGAGTTTATTGAACAGCTTATAGCCAAGGTATACAGGGTGAGTGGGAATTCCTGTCAGTGAAGAATATGGTCAAACAATGAGAAACTTGCATGAATTTTAATTTTCAATATATTACCTGTTCGGTGTATCTTTAGTATTTGTCTTTATATAGTTTCGTTCAAATCCTTTGCCCTTGCCTCAATTGCCAGCCGCATGCATGGTTGGAAAGCGTTGAGGCATGTCATTTTATATTTTTAACAAACGATTCTCAAAAGTTTTCTCGGTTAGTCCTTCGGTATTCACCAGTTTGCCCAGCATGTAACCTCATGCATAGAAGTCGAGAGGATTCAAATCAGCGGAAGAAGCAGGCCATTCTTTCGATGAAGTTAAATCCGGAAAATTGTCCACAGGCTTGAGCCTGTGTAGCTTTTGCCTCGTGAAACGGTGCAGAGTCTTGTTGGAAGCAGTGTGGTGCATTCTTGTAGTGTTTCTTGACGAAGGGAAGCAAATGGTTCTTTAAAAAACTATCGATGTAATATTTACTGTTGACCTGAAGTCAGTTCAATAAACAGCAACGGAACCTTCAAAATTTGAGAGAGAAATCCCCAAACTATCACACTTGAAACATTCTGGAACCTTTGAAAAGCTAGTTTATCACGAGGATTATCAGAAAAATAAGCTGCATACACCCGTTCATTTTGCTGGTTGTGGTGATCCTGTAGCAGGATCTTCCGACTCTAGCAATCTTCTGCTTTTTAGTCAAGCCATGCACCCTTTGGTGTTTTTTTATGGATCCAGTGCAATGTCGTCTCTCAAAACACTCCTGATCGTTGACTGCGACATTCCCAGTTCCTTTGCCATCTTTCGACCTGGCTAACCTGAATTCCGCCGAATTCACTCTCTCTCACACACGCGTTTGATGGCTTTTGGACACCCTACAATGCGTTTGCGGTCAGGTCTGGGACGTATTTTCCAAGAACCGGTTTCTTTGTAGCGTTTGATGGCGCGAAAAATGAATCTTCCGTTTATTACAAGTGGTTTCAATTTATTCAAAATAGTACGCGTTCTAAAATGTTTCGAAAACAGACTTATCACGAGCCCCCCTTTTTCTGTTCATGATTACCACGAGCCTCAAACGAATGGAAATTCAAAACACAACACAAAGACAACATTCTAAAAGACAAATGTGCAAACATGTCTGCGATTAACCCATCGAAAGTTACACATGTTCAAAAAACACTGACAGGAATTACAACTCTCCCAGTAGAACCCGGTGAACAAGACCGACGGGAAACGGCAGGGGTACCTACCGGTTGTGATACAGGAAACCAAAAAATTTAGCAGAACCATCAGCTGAGAGGTAATACTACCACTGAAATCATTTCGGTGATTTGTCTCTTATTTATATGTTTTCTAACTACTTAAAAGTGAAATCTGTGCTAGTGACACTCTCGAAAATCGATTGCAATCATTGAATTTCCTCAGTTATAAGACTTTTTTTTTCATTTTAATTTTACAGCGTTTGGTGGGTCAATATGAGCGCAAGTCAGCCCAAAGTTGATGATGAAGGAAGGGTAATGGCGAACTAGTCTATTCAGACCACATGAAATCCATGGGAAGGAACAAGGATAGGTTATGGTGGGTGGTTGGACGTTTTGTACTGGTAAAAAAAACTGCAAAAAGAAGACCCTAAAACCGATTAATCACAATTCTGCATTACAATGAAGAATGGCATATTCCGAAAAGAGAAAATAAGATCGTGTATTCTCAAATAACACATTATTTTGATCTTTCTGCAATAATACAAGAAACTACTAAAACAGAAATGGTACAAAAGAGATGTTTGAATCTTACAGACACGTTAGATTTTACTGTCTCGATTGTTTTAGTTGTTAATCTGGGCTTTACCCAGGTAACCAATAAGCATTAGCATATGTAGTAAATCAATCGTAAATCTGCATTTCAGATGCTACAAGCATTATATTAGAATTATATCATCATCTTGAATGCTATCTGTTGTAAAGTTGCATTTCAAATGCTATTTAAATGCTTGTAGCCTGTAATAAGCATTTCGAATGCAAAATAGCATTAATGAAGCATTACCAGAGCATTGCAGTAAAGCAGCCGTATATTGGGTCAAAAGTGGCATTTATGTTTCATTTAAGGCGACTTAAATGCTTAAATGCTGCCGTAAAGACGCTTTGGAACTGCTTATTGGTTACCTGGGTATCTATATGATTTCAATTCAAGAGACGATTTAAGCAAAACTAACCGATATAGAGAATAATTATTCTATGGCCTCAAGTCTACTCGCCTTCCTAAGCGGACCCTCGACGTCCTACTCTTTTCATAAAACCTTAGCCTTTAATTCTTTGTCGGCGTATGTCTTAAGTAACACTTTTTGATGACATTTCTTCAATTTGAAAGGTCTGATTCGTAGCTAAATAATATGTTGTTAGAGTTAGTGCTCATGATCATGATAAAAAAAACTCACCCTTTTCAATAATGAATCGAACAATTAGATAATTTATGATACCAACTTTATAGGTATATTTGATGTTAAATCAATGACAATTAAAGAATAAATAATTGTCAAGCAAATGAAAAGTTAACTTTTTGTCATTTTTCCAAATTATTTGTTATCAGGTATTTGTAGCTTGTTCCTAGCTTCGTCTAAGAGTGAATTACGGCCAAAACCGCCAGTATCACACCTCTTTCAATGCCTTTGAATAAACGTACTACGACGAGGCAATTTAAAGAAAGCATAGTGTGATACTATCACTGCTGATCATATTCTACACACTTAGAAATTATGAATTATACACGAGACGTAATTCATGTTTGAAAAAAGTCGGGGAACCTAAAGAAAGATTTCGTGTAAAATTATGTCTCCTGAAACTGACACATACGCAATTCGACGAAAGATGTGTTTGATTGAATTTATTTCTCATCTCTTTCAACTAATTTTTAAGTGCTAAAGGACGCTTGTATGTGTTGGTCTCAGGAGACAGAAATTTACACGACATTTTGGTAGTGTGTAGGTTTCCAATAACGGCTTTTTGCATGAGTTAACCCCGCTCACCTACACACTCAATTTACCTTCGTAATGTCCAACAGCCGATCAACTCAATTTTTGCTGATCCCTGTTTAATATTTGTTTGTTAGCTGAGTATCGGTAAAATTTTTATTTCTTAGCCGAATCTCGGTAATTTATTCTTTGAACCTCAGTAAATTGAGAGGGATTTCCAAAGTTAAAAGACTTGCCTCTTTATTCGGCCGATTATTTTTTATTACCGTATACTTAAATTTTAAATTCATGCAACCAATTGCAAGAAATGTTTCGAAATTAAGAAAATTTATCGAAGAATGAACGAGACATTAATGTTTAAAAGCTGACAGTTTTCGTGACGCTCCCAATTTTTGATTTTCCAATTCACACCCCAATATGTGCCGAAAGATGCTACAATGAATACAAAAAAAGGGAAAAAAATTAATAACAGCCGAAGACGGTGGGTTTGATTCTAAAGGGCGAACACGATATGTGCGACACCGAAAATTCATGCCAATTTTCTTATAATGTTTAGAATCAAACCAAAATTTTAGGGTAGTTTTATACATATATTTACTTCAAAAATCAAAAGAAAAGTTAATCGATGGAGCCTTGAGTGTAAAATTGAACGCATTTTCGCTTGATGCCCTCCATCAAAGTCTTTACAGTGTCATCCGGTACCAGTTTCTCAGTTTTTTTTCCATTTTCTTAACATGTCCTTCTCGTCTTTGACTGTCTTCTTGCTCTTCCAAAGTTCCCGCTTCATCATTGCCCAGTACTGCTCCACCGGGCGCAGCTCCGGACAGTTTGGCGGATTCATGTCCTTTGGAACAAAATGGACAGAATTGGCCTCATACCACTCCAGGACACTTTTAGAATAGTGGCATGATGCCAAATCTGGCCAAAATAGCGGAGCTTCGTCGTGCTGCTGCAAGAACGACAAAGGCGTTCTCGAGGCACTCAGATTTGTAGATCTCGCCATTTACTGTGCCCTTTGTCACGAAAGGCTCACTCATCAGTCCGCAAGAGCAGATGGCCTGCCAAATGAGATATTTGGAGGCGAACTTCGACATTTTCTTCTTCTTAAATTTGTCGTCCACATAGAACTTGCTCTTGCCGGTGAAAAACTCAACCCGGAATTTGCTTAAAATCGGCTTTTATATACGTTTCGTCGTCCATCACACAGCAGCCATATTTTGTCAGCATCTTCTCGTAGAGCTTCCGTGCCCGAGTTTTAGCCGTCGATTGTTGCCGCTCATCGCGGTTTGGGAAGTTCTGTACCTTGTTTGTATGTAGTCCAGCTCTCTTCTTTGCATTCTGGACGTAGCTCTGCGACATGCCGATCTTTTAGCCAAATCACGGCGAGACGTTGGGATTTGCTTTAATCATCCGCTTCACCTTTCCCTCCGTCTTTTTGTTCTCCGGTCCCGGTTTTCTTCCAGCTCCTTTGCCGTGGTCAACGTCAACCACTCCTGGAACCGCTTCAACACTCTGGAGACGGTTGAATGGTGAATGTTCAACATTTTTCCCAACTGCCGGTGCGACAGGTCAGGAAATTCAGGTGTTTGGAAAGAATTTGTTCTCTCGACTCGCGTTGGTTCACCTCCATTTTCGTTGAATCGAAAAACACGACTTCGAGTTTGACAGCATGTAAACAATACACATCAATGAGAAAGTGTGCAAAATTTGGTTGATTTTTACCCAATGGTAAAAAGTTATACCCTGTTGAATGTGTCGCAAGCAATTTCGTGTTCCCCTTTACTCTGGTTTCGAAGGCACATTGTAGCATTGAGCTGCTCCACAATAGAACAACTTCATGGCTCGCGTAGTTGAGCACATTGCCAAACGTTTTCAATACGTAATGGATGACGAGACCTGTGTGAAAGAGAACTTCAACCAGATTCCAGGAAACCTGTATGTGACTACCAAAGATAAGTGTGATGTTCCCGAAAACCTCTGGATACAGAAAAATGTCGAAGTTCGCAAAGAAGTTCTTAATTTGGCAAGCGGTTTGTACTTGTGGAAAGCGAAGTACACCTTCCGTTACCGCAAGCACCATAAATAGACAGGTGTATTTGGAAGAGTGTCTTGAAAAGCGGCTTCTCCCTCTCTGAAGGATCACGAAGGTCTAACGATCTTCTGGCAGGATTTAGCATCGTGCCACTACACGAAGGAATTGCTAGAGTGGTATAACGCGAATGGTGTCGATATCGTGCCGAAAGATCTGAGCCCCCAAGCACTCCGGGACTGCGCCCAATAGAAAAATACTGGGCCATTATGAGCAACTTCTAAAACGACCTAGTGGTGAAGGATATGAAGAAATGAAGTTAGCATGGGTTAATATGCACAAAAATTATCGATTCTGAGTCGTGCAGAACCTTATGACTTAGGGTTACAGGCCAAGGTTCGCGCATTCGAGATATGGGGTGATTCTAAAATGACGTCCACTCTTTAGGGGGGGGTATCAAATTTAGACAATATGTGACGGGGGAGGGGGTTATAAAAATGTGACATCCAACAATTTTGCATTTGGTAATCTAAATTTATCAGCGTTAATACGAAAACAAAGGCGCCGAAAAGTTTCAGTGTACGGTAAATGAAAATACACATTTTACTTAGTTGTGTGAGTGCAACAAATTATTTACTGTTGTCATACATGTTCTTATCGTCAATGAGCACTGAACCGCACGACCTGTGCTTCATTCTGAAACTTCGTCGAAGTTTGATTTTGTTGAAAATCCTATTGTGTTCATTTTTGGTTGCGTTGAATTTTGATTTGATTCAAACGCTGGTCGATGCATTTTGTCGGGCATACCCGCTGCGCAATTAACAAGCCAACCGTGGTGTGTGAATACTGGCGAGATATAAAAAACGAATCCTATTGTGAAGAACTTTTCAAATCTAAAATCAGCACCTTGAAAACGGAAGCTTCGAAACCGATAGATACACTGAAGGTTTTTTTAAGCCAGCAGACCTTCTGTTGCGAATGGAGGGATTGTTAAAAAATGTTCCAAAAATACCACCGGATGAAGGAACTCCAGCCTTTCAGTTCTTCACAAGCTCCTCCGGAATCAGACAAAAAAGTTCCCTCTTATTTTGCATGTCCTAAATAGGATGCAATTGCCAAAGAATTGGATATTATTAATTCCGAGATTTCCGGCCTGCTGATTAGAGAGCGAAATGACATGCTTTCGGGTATACAGAAAAGACACCGTCTGACCTGATCAACCGCAGGAAAGCGCTAAATGTGGCCCTAGAGAAGTAGAAATCAAATCAGCAACGTTAAAAGACAAGCAGATTGAACCGAAAGAAGATGCTTGAGGAAGAATTTGAAACAAACGCTCATCATACCAAGCGTCTCAAGATGCGGCCTGATACAGGCCGACCTCCGATAGAGAGTAACCAAGCATATAGACTGTTCCAGAAAGTATGAGCATACTGTCAAAACAACAAACAAGTCATGTTTATTTTTAGTTTTAAAATTTTTATTTGTGTTTCATATGATATTATACTCTCGTTTAATCAAAATATTTAATCATAGCCAAGACTCCTAACTTTTCCTTGAACATGACCCATTGTGCACTGTACATTGGTACTTCCCACAATTTTGACCACTTTTGGCCAATCTTTTTTTAAATTTTTGGATATCGTCCGCTGGTTTTATGAATTTTCGATGCTTTGCTTTGGTTAAAGTCCAAGAAGTCTCGATTGGCCCTGCCTCCGGGCAGTTCGGCGGATTCATGTCCTTCGGCACGAAATATACATTTTGACTTTTGTACCATTCTAAAGTGTCCTTTGCGTAATGATATGACGCCAAATCAGGCCAAAACACTACTTGAGCTTCGTGCTGCCTGATCATCGGCAATAATCGCTTTTGGAGACATTCCTTAACGTATTTCTGAGTGTTCATCGTCTCCGTTGTGATGTACGGACTAGATATTTTACCACACTCGCATATTGCCTGCCAAACCATAACCTTCTTACCGAATTTTTCGGTAAAAATTGCCTTGTCCGTTTCGGGGATGTCTTTGTCTTCGCTGACAGTATAGAATTGTGGTCCCGGAAGCGTTTTGTAATCTAGTTTCACATACGTTTCATCGTCCATTATTATACACCCAGTATTTCTACACAATCGTAGAATCGTAGAGTTTGCGGGCCCGTGGTTTCACGGACGCGGCCTGTTTTGGGTTCCTTTTGGGTTTTTTCTGCTTTCGGTATGTTTTTAGCCCAAGTCTTTCTTTGGCCCGCATGACGTTACTCGACGAGGTCCCTAGTTTTTTCGCAACATCCCGAACGGAAGTCGCTTGTTTTCACTTGTAGGCATCCCTGATCTTTTTATCGATATCCGGACTAACAGGACCGGATTTCCGACCACTCTTCGGCGCATTTTCAAATGTACACTGTTCTCTATATTTTCGAATTGCAGATCGTACCGCTCCGACGCCTACACCCTCTTCCTTGGCCAATTTTCTCAAGGAGAGTTCACAGTGCACCATTTGTGCACGATACTTTTTCGTTGTTCCGGAGTAAGACCGCGCATTTTGATAGGTAACACAAAACTGAGCACTTTTTTGATGCTATGTCAATCAGAAATGTGCAAACAAAAGGACGCAGCCAAAACATGTTGAAATATTTCATTATATTCAAAATGACCTTAAAAATAAGGCTTTCTTATACTTTCTGGAACAGTCGTAAGTTGCTGGGCAGAGAGGTGACGTTAAGAATTTGGAGTAACATGAACATATTTTATAGCAACAACAGCATTGTTAAATATAAATACGTACGCGAACAAACTTTTCTGTTAACATATTCTATTTTTAAAGTAACAAAAATATCATAAATCTTGAAATCTTGATTTAATAGAATATGGGACAGTGCTTTAGGATGGGGGAGATTGCGGTCAGGAAGAACCTGCTACTTTAAAAAAGTGTATAATTAAGGAATCGAAAAGTGATTGAAATTTTCTTGGCAATAAAAAGTATGATCTAGATTAAGTGTTGCACACAATTTCAACGTGGGGAGAAACGGTCGGGAACTTTGAATAAAGCACCATCCTTTGCGAAAAAAAATTAATCAATTTATTATCACCAAGAAATTTTGATTCCAGTCCTGTATGAAAGTTTCAAAATAAAGTATTTTCTCTTTTTTGAGGTATGAAAAAATTTATGATTTTTTTTTACAATTTTGTTAATTGTGATTTAAAAAACTAATTCGAGAACTGATCGTCTTAAGAAAACATTCTTGTGGTGTAAAGTGCTTTAAGTTATCTCAGCAAGCTGAAAAATTATGCAATGGCAAATTTTTTACACAAAAGTTTCTAGGGCTCAGAAAAATCGAAAAATAACATCGTCTATACCAAAATTGCCCACAAAATTAAAATATTTCTTGATCTCCCGGTATGAGAATTTCAGTAGAATTTCCCAGACTGTTCAAGGTAAATCTCGAAAATCCTCGATGTATTTCAAAAACAAAAAACTCACCGCTTTCAAATTTGTATGGTTCAAGAAATCGAATTTTGCAATCAAAAACAATTATTTCTGTTGGAATACTCATGATTCCATTTCTTTTCCACATTCTGATCATATTCTTTTTCGGACTTATGAGTAATTTCTAGATTTTTCAGAACTTTTTTCTACGAGTCATGATGTTTTGCGCTACAAGAAAAATTATGTATAATTCCATATAATTTTCCATATCTCGAGAATGGATAAACATCCAATATTGATATATCAAAATTTTCAATCGCATAAAAGTTGGTTTGAATGTTTTCGACATACAAACGGTGTTTTTCTGGATGTTCCGAACAATTTTCCTTAACCGTGAAATAATGTTGTGTAAAATATCTTTCCAGACCTTTTTTTCTGTTGATAAGAAAATTTCAAGAACTTTTTACAACTCAATTTATGCACTGCAAACTTAAATTATTCACTTAAGCTGAACTGCGATCAGTCACTGGTGTTTAAACCAGATTTTGCCCGATTATGGGGTAACTTTTGCGCAAAAATGCACAAAAGTGAGGAAAAATAACCGGTTTCCACATTAGACCCGGGGTTATCTCATAGATGTGTAAGTACATTTTAGAGTGTGGTTCATAAGTTATAAATTTTTAAAGTAAGTATTATTGGAAAAACTAAAAATATTATAGGCTCAACTGAAACTCCCCATATATTAATTTTTTTTTTATTATATATATATAATCATTTATTTGTACAGGCTCAATCGAATTAACTTTACAGAGCCAAATTTTCATATTTTTATACATCATTTATCTTAAAACTAAAGTTAGGAGGAAAGAGCCGATTACTCGCGGCCGTCTCGAGGTTAATAGGAATTACAAATTACGGATGGGAAAGAGGGTGGGAATTTAAAGTATGGTTTACAGAACACATTAAATTTAAATTCTAAATTATCTGAACACTTATAACTATACAATTCATGGTTTTCCTTTGACTTGAACATTTCTTGAAAAAGAAAAAAAAAACACACACATACACAGATAAAAAAAAAAAACTTATACTAAACATACAGGTTAAACTAACTACAATCTAATGCTAATGTTAGTCAAAAAAACATAAATGAGTTTCATGTACTCCAAATCACGTACAGCCAAAATATCTCGAATTGGCACATTGGGTTGTCTACCTCGGGCCCGAAGGGAATCATAAAGCTTAGATCTGACTCCACAATGTTCAGCACAAGACCAAATAACGTGATCTGCGTCCTGATAGCCTTGTCCACACTCACAGAGATTGCTGTCCCTCAGCCCAACCCGGTATAAATGAGCGTTCAAAGAATAATGATTGGACATGAGGCGAGACATGACACGAATGAAGTCTCGACCCACATCCATCCCCCTGAACCAAGATTTCTTTGACACCTTTGGGATGATAGAATGTTGCCATCGCCCCAAATCTCCTTTACTCCATTTATATTGCCAGCTGACGAGTGACTGTTGACGAAAAATAGGAAAAAATTCGTTGAAGGCGATTTGTCGATCACAAATATCGCCTTCCATAGCGCCCACCTTTGCAAGCGAGTCCGCTTTCTCATTGCCGGAATCGAACAATGAGATGGGACCCATACAAAGGTGATGATAAAATAACGCGAAGATAAAGCACTTAGAAGCTCCTGTATTTTCATGAGAAAATACGAGGAGTGCTTTACCGGCCTCAATGAGCGAATAGCCTCTATAGAACTGAGACTATCCGTGAAAATGAAAAAATGATCCGGTGTTAGTGAGGCAACAATTTCTAGCGTAAAATGTATTGCCGCTAAATCAGCGACATACACGGAACAAGGAGCTTGAAGTTTACGGTTGGCGCTATAAATTTCATTAAATATACCAAAGCCTGCTGACTCCTCTATCAAAGATCCGTCAGTGAAAAACGATTTAGTGGAATCAACTTGGCCAAACTTTGCAGCAAATATCACCGGAGCAATCATAGGACGATGATGCTCTGGGATTCCACGAAGCTCCTGCTTCATGGATAAATCAAAATGAACCGAATTGTCGAAATCGGAGAAGCAAACACGATTGGAAATGTTCGGCAAAGGGCTGACATTTATTAAATTTTATCCATTGTAATCTATGATGTTGAAGGAGATGTTCGCTCATCACCATGAGGCACCAAGAGTGAACAACAATGTTTTTGGCTAGAATTGAAAGATATGAAGAGAAAGTATTTTGATAGTTCCGCTAGTGTGCGGCAGGCTCGGAAACATGGCAGATGTTTTTAGGAAAATTGAGCGAAAAGGGCATGTGTACAGTGGTACTCGAACCAACGACATTTTTGCCTAACATTGTCGTTGGTTCGAGTACCACTGTACACATGCCCTTTTCGCTCAATTTTCCTAAAAACATCTGCCATGTTTCCGAGCCTGCCGCACACTAGCGGAACTATCAAAATACTTTCTCTTCATATCTTTCAATTCTATCCAAAAACATTGTTGTTCACTCTTGGTGCCTCATGGTGATGAGCGAACATCTCCTTCAACATCATAATCGTTACTCCTCGCACGGAGAATATATAAAATAACAATTAATGCATTGTAATCTAGTTAGTTCGATGGTTGTAAAGATGTTAATGTAAAACACTTATACCGATGTGATCTAGAGAGAATGCTAAAAATATACAATGAAATTATTAATTGAATAGGCATTTCTGAATTAGAATCAGTCAAGTTTTTTTTATACTTTTCAACTAAGATTATTTCAAATTCAAAACTGATATGTTTCTTAAATGAGTGCATTCTAAAAAAAAGTATTTAAAAAACTACGTTATTTTTGCAGAAGAAAACATGTCATACGATAAGTCCATCTGTTACGAATATCTTGATTGATATATTGATTTATTTGTTACGAATATCTTCAGTTATTTCAAAACACACTTCACCTATCCGTGGACAGAAGAACTATACACATGTAATTATGTAAATGATTCAATTTGAACTAAAATACACGTTATTATTGAAATAGACAAAAAAACCAATATGCATATTTTTTTCAGAAGTCTGACATCCAACATGGGGGTAATCATATTTGTGACAAAGTGTGACAGAGGGGGGGGGGGGGAGGGGGTCAAAAAACTTGAAATTTGATGGACGTCATTTTTGAATCACCCCTATAAAGGAGAAATAAATTAAATGAATTATGCCAAAACTAACTTTTATTGAAGAGACGAACCAGCCAACGGCTGAAAGTCTCTTTAATAAAGACTAATCAATCAATCAATCAATCAACTTTTATTATGTATGTATGTAGAAGGAGATGTTCGCTCATCACCATGAGGCACCAAGAGTGAACAACAATGTTTTTGGCTAGAATGAAAGATGTGAAGAGAAAGTGTTGAAAGGTCCGTCAGAGTGCGGCAGGTAGGAAAATTAACAGATGTTTTTGAAAATTGAGCGAAAGGGCATGTATCCAATGGTACTCGAACCATGGACGTCAATCTTTGCCTAACATCCCACTGCGGGGTAGGTTGTAGCGACGGAACAAGTCCGCCACTTCAACAGGCAAAAATTGACGCATGGAAAGACGCTCATGTACCACTGTGGCTTGTATAGTTTATTCTTAGCGATCTATTGTGTGCACTCTGTTTACTGATGCGCACATGGGAGAGGAACTCTCTCCTTTTTTAGGCGGCAGATTGACGCAAAGGCAAAGATTGACGTCCATGGTTCGAGTACCATTGGATACATGCCCTTTCGCTCAATTTTCAAAAACATCTGTTAATTTTCCTACCTGCCGCACTCTGACGGACCTTTCAACACTTTCTCTTCACATCTTTCATTCTAGCCAAAAACATTGTTGTTCACTCTTGGTGCCTCATGGTGATGAGCGAACATCTCCTTCTACATCATAATCGTTACTCCTCGCACGGAGAATACATAACATAACAATTAATTAATGTACAACTTTTATTGTTTCTTTTAATTCCCTGAAAATTATGTGATAATCCCTTTACAGCCATATAAAAGGAACAATTTTTGATGATATTGATATTGATTGATGTTGTTTGTAATCACGGATTGATCATAGTAAATACTTTACATTTCTTATTTTGATTTCTTGAAGAAATATTGACAACTGTAGGTGCTTTCGTTCAGAATGTTGAATAATAAAAATAAAGCTAGCGATAACCTAAAAAGAAATCGGAAATAAATTGAACACGAAAAATAGATCCATTATCTTCACAAAATATTTTTTTTTTTTATTAGTATAAATTACCGTGAGCAAGTAATCCGTTCTAAAATGAACCTTAAAGATAAAAAATACGTTACAATAGCCATTCAAACCAGCAAACAAAAAATCATGATACTGAATCAATTTGTCGAAGATAAAACGAGATAAGAATGGGGGAAATGAAAATCCTGCAGTCCAAAGCCGCCAATCAATTATTCATTTCAATTCGAAAAAATAAGTGCTACCCGCACACATACCCAAGCAAGTTTCTAGCAGCTGTTGGAGATAACTTCGCGAAAACATTCAATTGTACATATATTGTCTAATGTAAAACAAAACTTTTCCTCTTGCTAACTGTCTTAACTGGACTATTATTGGCACAAGCTCGATAAGATTGAGGCGAGCCGGTGCGAAACACGCGAAACCCATCTCTGACAATGGAATCGTTCCGTGGCACGAACAGACGTTTTTTTTTTTTCTGTTGCCATAAATGTCGGCGAAAATGATTAGTTGCGAGTTATTAAAATCAAAGCGCTATCGTGCGTACCGCCGGAAATAGATAGATTCGCAGACTGGGATTCAGTGCGAACGTTTTGTAAGAGCGAAAATGCTGCTTTAGAAAAAAATAAGCGATTGGTGCCGGTATTTACCAAAGTTATTTCGCTCTCTCTCGAAATGTCGGCTCTAAATTGTTCAAACAAATAATGGGCAAAATCATGCATCGCTATCAGACCGATAAGAATTCAGCCCAGCGATTATCTACACAATCTGCTAATTGAAACCGGGCGGCTGTGACAGCACGGTTCGATCGCCGGCGTTGTCCAAAATGTACTCTGTAAATGTTTACGTAATCATACCGTCATCGCCGTGCAAAAATATAAGATATAAAGAACCGGTTTCCATCCGACGTTGTCTCATAACCATGTTTGAATGTGCGTGCTGATCTCTCGTGCAGTGTTGGCAACTTTTCATTGAGCATGATCCGCCGATAGAGACAAAGATAAATCCATAGACTTGACCACACTGCTCTCGTGCCGGGATGTTGTTGGAATTTCGCATGAAAATTGTCCACCTCGCAGGAGCCACTGTTTGTTTGACTCACTGTCACCACGAGCTGGATTGGATCGATAACTGGCGGCGGGCACAAGAAAGAAGCCTCTAACCACGCCCTGAGAACAGTCAGTAGGTATCCTACCCATATCACACAAATAAAAAAAAAACCCAGAGCAACTAAATAAAATAAACTACTCTCGGTCGGGTCGGCGGTTGGAACCTAACAACTAATAAGTAGGGGAGTGCAAAAACACAAAAGGAGTATCGATCGGATTACCCCTTTTTCCGGATTGGGGGTTAGAGCACGCGGGAAATCCAATAAAATAACATTGCATAACTTTTGCTCGGAAGCCATCATCGGGTCGGGTAAAAATACAAATGGATGGATTGATGAGGTTGCTCACTTTCACCGAACGAATGACTGTGCACTGCTTATCAATCTTCGATGGATGGAAAAAATGTGTTTTTGCGTGCAGATTGGGATGAGAGCACCAATTGGTGCAAAGTTTTCCAGTTTTGATCGGTGCGGATTGATGGATGTAAGTCTTAAGTAATCGACTGAGATAACAAGGTCATTATCTCCGGGGTTTGTTTCAGCGATGTGCGAATTGAAAAGGAAAGTTGGAGTGATCGCCGAATGGTGGAAATCATTAGAGCTTGCATATGTAATGGCATGAAATGTTTCTTTCACATGTATGATGATGTATGATGTATGATATTGGCTACCACCCATTATAGCACGGAAGCTAAGTCCGACAGCAATGGGCGTCCTCTCTGTTTGACTTGATCAAGGTTTAATAACCACTGTTTGTCATCATGATGTCATTGTATAAAGGTTCAAAACCGGGTTGGGTGAAAGGATGGCAAAATCACTTATACGTATCTACAGAGATATAAAGAATCCTGCTTTCAACAACAAGATTGGTCAAAATTGCAAGCTATCCAACATGAAGATGCCCCAATGGGCGGGAAGAAGAGCCCACCCTCTATTCACTAATTGTTAGCAATGGAGGGTTGGCGTTTCCACTCTTCTCATCCAAAGTCAAGCGGGTGCCCTGATGGTCCCTACTATTTGAATAAAATGTTTTATGGGCCCTGAACTCTTCCGTAGAATGAATCATTAAATGCTATCTGGAAGACTTTGCAAGTCAAATAGTTTAAAATTGTGAGAATTTTTATTTTACACAAATTTGATGTACCAAATGAAAAAAAAATCATAACATCATCCGTACTTGTGGTTTAAATGGAGTCACATCAGCTCTTGAGCGTTAAATTTAATTTAACTTCTTATCTCAATGAATAACCGCCATCACACTTTGTGAGCATCTCTATAAAATCTTATGCATAGAAAGTAATAGAAAGGCGCTGTTATTGATCCTTCAAATATGGACACCAGAATTTGCACATTGAGAATGATTCACTGCTCCTAACTGTTGATTCTCTGCGCAATTTCAGCTGACTTCGATCAATCACGGCGTTGCAAAAAACAAGAGTGGTCAATATGCATTGCTCATCTACAGGCGTTTGTCCGTGGGTAAAATTTGATGAAAACCTGGGTATAACTAGTTTGGAGTAAATTGTTTAAATGTGTAAAACAATCATAACATAACAATCAGTTCAGTGGTTATTGAGAAACAAGAAGAAAATCGCCGGAGATTTTTTTACGCCGTCATGGAAAATCCGACTAAGACCATGAGATGGATCGGAAGACAACTGGGAATCACCCATACAACTGTGCCTCGGGTGGTAAAATTGTTTAAAGAGTCCTAGACGACCGAGCGGCGGACTGGAAGTGGAAGAAAACCGAAGACAGCTGACACTGTGAAGGCCCGGAAGGCACCGAACCGGCGTGATCAACAAAACACGGCGGCCAAATCCCGCGTCAGGAAGCTGTATCGAGAGTGATTAACAAAACCGATGTGTGTGGTTATTGATGACGAAACCTCGTCAAGGAAGCCGCAAAGCAGATACCGGGGCTGGAGTTGTCAAATCACGGTTGCCAAATCACGGTTTGATGTTCCAGAAGACATAAGGAAGAAGAAAGTGGACAAATTCGCCAAAAAATGCCAATGCGGTAAACTGAGTATACCGTACACCACAACGGGTACCATCAACAGCGAAATTTACCGCACCGAGTGCCCAGAAGCGTCTGTTGACCTTCCTGCGGTCCCACGGAGGCGAGACATTATTTAGGCCGGACATGCCACTATGCGCGATCGACGTTGGATTGGTACAAAGACAATAACGTTGTTTTTGTACCAAGAACCGCTAATCCCCTAAATTCACCAGAGATTCGTCCGGTGGGCCATAATGAAGGCCAAAGTTCGAAAATCGTCCAAGGTGTTTAAGAACGAGCTGGATTTGAAGATAGAATGGATGAAAGCGACC
Source organism: Aedes japonicus (assembly GCA_034211315.2). NCBI lineage: Eukaryota > Metazoa > Arthropoda > Insecta > Diptera > Culicidae > Aedes > Aedes japonicus. The sequence continues at coordinate 235,821 of JASCZW010000310.1, read as the reverse complement.
AAAAAGGTCGGCTTCACCATTGCACAAAATGTAATGAGGGGTCTTAAGGGAGAGGTGCGGCCTTTCAGCGATGGAAAGCTAATTAATTCTCTGAAAATTTCAAGATAATCCAACTCAAAATAAATTTTTGGCTAACACTTTTGTCTGGTGAATTTTTTTGAGTACAAGCCTTAGCATGTTAGTGTCTCTGGCAAAGATGTTCAAGTGGTCTAGGTTTCTCTGATGATGGTTTGATTAGTTGAGAATTTATCCATGTCAGCTGCGTCTTGAAATCTTGAACATCTACGCATTTGCCAACTTCGTGAAAGCTATATATAAGAAAGTATGTGCATAATAGTTCATAATGCAGCTAGTGTTGGCGCTAGTGTGCACATCGTCTTCCTAAATTCGTTATATCTCGAGACTCTCGCCTTTAATAAAGCTGCTATCTTCGACAAAGTTGACAAAGCCAACAATTTTGGATGGCGGATTAGACTGGTTAGAATTATAATTGTTTTATTGCCTTGTTGGGTATTTTGGAAAAACTTTTTTTTTAGCGCATTGAGTAAAAAGTAAATTTTGTATCACCGATACTAGCGACTGTACTAAAATATCGACAGTTTTATTTTATTATCGGTGAAACTTTGTTTTTCTTTTGCCCGAGGTTACAAGTTTGGATAGGGTTTACTATGAGGACTCTTACATACACAGAAAAAAAAAATCTCCAAAGGGCACCCCCACTTCTTCTAAAAATGATCCACTACGTTTAACCTAAAATAAGACCTCCGAAAAAGTATTTCATTCTCAGCATAATTGTGATTTGATTAGAGAGCTATGACAACTTTAGCAAATGAAAGGATACTTGAACAATCGAAAATATTGTTGATTTGGATAATCGATAGCTGCTTATTATTATTTTTCTCGATATTTTAGTTATGAAGTTGAACCTGATTGCAAAAACTAAAGTTCTGTTTTCTCTTAGTGTTTGTATGATAATAGCATTTCATGTTTATGCCATTGCGCTAGCTGGCCGGTTTGACGTATTGTAAGAGCTCAGTTGGCAAGACCCGAAGACCAACTGTATTTATCTACTCATTTTTATTCGAAAAATTCTTCTGAAATAAACCACCCGCATTTGTGAGTGGCCTTAACAGCATCCTTACTGTTGGTTTAAATCGGCCAACAAACGCGATGTTTGCATGTATTCTTGTATTCTACTGCTATAAACAACCGACACTAGTGAGTGGCCCCAACCGAATTCGTACTGTTGGTTCAAATCTTGAGGACTCGATGTTTCAACGTATTTTCGTATTCTATTGAAATAAATCACCCACTCTTATGAGTGACCTCAGCAGCATCCTTACTGATGATTTAATTCAGTCTAAGAATTCGATGTTTTAACGTATTTTTGTATCCTACTGAAATAAACAACCGACACTTGTGAGTGGCCCAACAGCATCTTGTTGGTTTGAATCGGACCTCAAACTCGTTGTTTCAACGTAATTTGGTATTTAACTGGACTAAAACACCCACACTTGTGAGTAGCTTCAACAGCATCCTTACTGTGGGTTTAAATCGGAGCCTAAGTTTTAATATTTTCACTGTGTGTTTTTGTACAGAGAATCAATCGGGAACACAGTAAAATATTTTATTCACTGCCGACGTCAGTTGAGTTCAGCACACTGTTTACCTAAACGGATCCTGCTGCAAACCCAACCATTTTCTCCACCATCCCAGTGATTTCACATGGAAGTTCAGTGGACTCCGCGACCTAATTCAAACGAGTACCCGGCGCTGATATTGCCTATTATAACATTGAGATCTCCTGTTCTTATACATTGATGTATACAAGATGTATGTTAGTCCCAAACATCATCTGTTGGTTCTCTGTTTAATTACAGCTGATCTGAAAAAACGGGGTAGCAGCTATCGGGCGCTCAATCATGCTCATGCTCATGCTCATTATCGCACTTCATGTTTTAGAGAAGTTTTTGAAGAGAAACTTAAATAGATTGTAAATAGACATTTACAATTTTTGCAAGAAATCTAAACGATACATATACTACCAGTCAAAAGTATCGACTTATTTCGGAGAGTATAGCACTTTAATATTGCATCACCTTTAAAAGTATCGACTCACGTATAATAGTAGAATTTATGATACTATATCTTGAAACCTTGATTATCTGCTAAAATGTTGACTTCAGCAAAGTTGTCCAGAAGGTCAAGAGCGGCCATAAAGTAGAGATTATAGTTCGGAATTCAGTCACTACGTGGCGCTAGAATCACTACGTGGCGCTTGAACTTATAGCAAAGTTGTTCAGAAGGTCAAAGGTTTCCAGACAGTGGAGGGTATGGCTCGGAATTCAATCTCTACGCTGCGCTAACGGGCATATCAAAGCGATAATTTATCGAGTTTATATCGTGGTCCCGACCACATAGAAAGTTTGAACCTTGTGCAAACTTGTTCAGAAAGTCAAGGGGTTCCGAAAAGTGGAGAGTATGGTAAGGAAGTCGGTCACTACGTGGCGCTAGTGAGCATGCAAAAAGAGTTTATATATTGATCCCGACCACTTTGATCAAACCTTCAGAAAAGTTGTTCATAAGGTCAAGGACTTTTGGAACGTCGAGAGTATGATTCGGGATTGCGGCGCTAGTGGACATGTAACAAAGTGCATTTTCAACGATTTTATATCGTAATCCCGACCACCTAGAAAGGTGGAAGCTTCAGCCAAATTGTTCAAAAAGTCAAGAGCTTTCAGAAGCTGAAGATCGTTTGGTTAGGAGAGCATTTCTTACAACTTCAAAGAAGGTTCGAATTTTCTTGGAGGTTGGGATAGAGATAAAAATACTGTTCGAAATTCTCTGTTTTACAAGCCTACTAGCGCCACTTAAAGAGAAAATTCCGAACTTTCTGAAAGTCCTTCTGAGCAACTTTTATGTTGGTTTGAGCTTTCTAGGTGGTCTGGATCACGATATTAAATCGTTGAAAAGACTCTCTTTTACATTCCCACAAGTACCACATAGTGACTGAATTTCAGACCAGGCTTTCTACCATGTGAAAGTCCTTGACCTTCTGAACAACATGAACTTAAGGCTCGAACTGCCTAGGCAGTCGGGATCACTATATAAACTCGTTCAAAAAATTGCTTTTTTCCGTGGCGACTATCGCCACACAGTGATCAAACTTCGAACCATAATCTCAACTCTACGAAAGTGCCTGGCCTTCTAAATAACTTTGCTCAATTTTTGAACTGCTTAGCTGGTAAGGATGATTATATAAAATCAAAAGTTCTAGCATTTCCATGCCCACTAGCGCCACGTATTGACCAAATTTCGAACCATACTTTTCACATTCCGAAAGTTTTTAACCTTATGAACAACTTTTCAACGGTACGGTCTTTCTAGGTGATCGGGAGCACAACATAAAGTTATTAAAAATACTCTGCTTTACATGTACAATTGTGACGTTGTCACGGTGTGACAGAGTTCCGAACCATACTCTCAACCTTCCAGAATTCATTGACCTTCTGAAAAAGTTTGCTCAAGGTTCGATCTTTTTAGGTGGTCTGAATCATTATATAACATCGTTCAAATTGTTACTCTTTACCGTGCTCACTAGCGCTATGTAGTGACCGAATTCCAAACCATACTCTAAACTTTCCGAACTTCTTGACCTTATGAACAATTTTTCTGAAGTTTCGACCTTTCTAGGTGGTCGGGATCACGTTATGGAATAGTTTCAAAATGATCTATTTTAACTGCCCAAGCGCCACGTAGTGATTAAATTCCGAACCAAACTGGCCTCCTTCCGGAAGCCCTTTTAGTTACTTTTGAAGAGAACTAATAAGATACATGTTTCTGTATTTGGATACTAGATGAGCAGCTCCTCAATCAAAATAGTGTGTGAATTGTGTGAAACATGTTTGGCTAGCCGTAATTATCAACAAAGATGGTCAATGAAAAGAATCGATCGAAGCAGATTAACCCTTTTTGTAATGAATCCTAAAGGGTTTGAGCTGTTTAGTGGAATACCTGTAACTAGAAATTAGAAGAAAAATTAGTATTTTCCATTTAATTCCAACTACCTTTGCTTATCTTCGACAGATACGCGTATTTCGTCTACAATGTGTACTGACTAAAGTCGAGTTATTAGTACGAGACATTGAAGAAGTCTACACATTGTAGACGAAATACGCGTATCTGTCGAAGATAAGCAAAGGTAGTTGGAATTAAATGGAAAATACTAATTTTTCTTCTAATTTATAGACTTTTTGTAATATTTATCAAGACTGGCAGAGTAAATCATAAGACTTGTTCCGAGAAGTTTTTGTAGTGAAGTCTTCAAGAAATGTTTGAGTATATTCTGTGTGGTATAGAATAAGATTATAGAAAATATCAGATTCTAGCAGATAAAACATCTATAGTTTTTTCATTGTTCCGTTTTTTTTTTAAATGTTTTTTTATTCATTTTTCATTTGGAAATAAATATGCATTTGACTAAATTTGAAGCAGCGCTATGATAATAATCCATCCAGTTGTAACACTATACATATTAACTGTAAATGAGGATGATACCTCGCTTGGCCTAAAGATGTTTGGCATACGGACGTTTGGCATACGGATGTTTGGCCGAATGGAAATTTGGCCGAATGGATATTTTGCATAAAGACGCTTGGCCGAATGGACATTTGGTCGAATTGGCGATGCAATGATTTTTTTTCCATTGATCAGTAACACTCCAAAAAACTGCGCATGTTTGAAAGACGGAAAAATCTCACATAAGAGTTCTATAGTGGGCAAGCGGTTGAATCAGAAGTTCACTTTCGGATAAAGGAATATGCTTCGTCAAATATGCAGCACTATATTTCGTTGATCAGTAAAACTCCAAAGAACTGCTCATGTTTGAAAGAAGGAACAATCTCACAAAAGAGTAATGAACCGGGCAATTCAGAAGTTTACTTTCGGATTCTGGAATATGTATCGTCATAAAAGGCCCATGCGCAAAGAATCAAAAGAAGGTATATTTCGAAAGAACTGCATATTTCTTCAATATTATGAAAAACAATGACCCATTCTGTCTAGCTTTTCAACATAATACATTTTTCCACCTAAAATCAGGAGTTTAAGGTTTTTAAAAAACATAGTCAAGCTGCTCATGAATATTGCCAAATGGCCGAATACCAATTTTTGCCTTTTTGAACACAAAAATTTCGGTTTTTAGTAAATCGATATAGTTGAAACTTAATCAGTATGCTAATTACTGTAAATGCGCACACATATGGATATACTATAAGTGTAATAAGTATTGAATATTTCATCACATCGGGATGCTACCTAATGCGTTCGAGAATATATTTTTGGTTTCTTGTTTCCGTTGTTTGGATCTAAAGCGTTTAGGAATATTTTTTTGGATTCTTATTTCCTTTTCTTAGCATTCAATATATGCCGATAGACAATTTTCGATCAAACGTCCATTCAGCCAAACATCCATATGCCAAACGTCCCACCCACGTAATTGAGATTCCTTCAACCACCGGTTCTCTCATTAAAAGTCGGGCTGGACTACGTGCGTTCAATGTCTAGAAGGCTCCAAATCGAAACGAACAGTAGAATGTGGCAATGTGGCAGTAAAATCACGGGTACGCAATCTTTATTCGCAAATGCTGACGAATGTTGTGAATTAGATGCTGAAACCTACCTCAATGCGGATTTTCAGTAAAATCCATGTCCGAGACACCAATGAAATCAAATAATCTCGAGCAGCATTTGTGTAGCAAATTGTACATGCGGGATGCGAAGTGGTCCATTCGTGATGATTTCAACCAGGAATGACCAAGTGTTCGTAAAGCAATGTCTACAAAAACACCTCTTTCTGTTCTTGAGGTCGTACAAGAGAGCTTCAAAATTTTAAGGCCTGACTTGGCGTCAAGGCACTTTAAAAAAACTGTAGAAAATTTGAAGCTATCTGTACAAAATATGGGATCGATTCTTCAAGCCGTTATACGACGTTGTGCAACGACGAAGTCAACGAAAAGTGACGGCTGAAGCATCTACAGTTTGAAGTATCAAACGAACACAGAAGCGAATTTGAAGAATCCTGGCATCTCCTTATAGTTCACCTTCGTTGGCACTTGCTCTTTTTTAATTTTCGTATAATCATCAAACATTTTCAATATCTGCCTCCTTATGGTCTTCACCTTGATCTTTAGTTTTATCACTATCTTCATGTGCGACATTTTGTTTCCTTCTTTTCCTTTTGTTTTCTTCATCATGTTCTGAATCTTTTTCGTCAACTTTTTCCCCGTTATGTTATTCTGTTTTTGTTCTCTCTCCATCAAGCATCTTACCGAACAATTTTGCTCGATATCGATACCGATACCTAAGTATTGCATTGCGTATCCTTTCAGTACCTGTAGCAGTGCTCAGGTTCAATTATTTATCAGTATCTATATGGTATTTTGAAATTCGAAACTTTTCAAATCTTAAACAAAAACTGTTAACCTACAAGTTACTAGACTCTGCCAGCTGTAAGGCATGCCACCTATCCATCATCGCGTAGTCGCACCTGATCCAGGAGAGAGCGTGTTTACCTGCAACGGAAAGAGTTAAAGGGAAATTTATTAGTCTACAGAACTGCATTATCACCTTCATAAACATTTAAAACACTCAACAGCCGTTGAATCTTCCGCTGCCCACCAGCAGTAATGTAAATAAAGCAATTAAGTTCTATTAATAGCGTCAATTTTAAATACCGATTCGGCATCCATATTGAACCCTCCATGCTACTCAGCAGCCAGTGTAATTTATAGACTCTCTCTCTCTCGAAACCACCCGTCGTCGTCGTCGTCGTCGTCATCTTCATCTCGCTGGCCGAACAACATTATCGGAAACACTATCGCTCGGTTACGGGTAATTTAGACTTCACCGAAATGCTAATTAATTTGAAATTTATAATCTCACACGATGCTCCTCTGGTTGAGCTTACGGTTTCATCCATATCAGTTTGTTGTATTACTTAATTTCAATTTCACTCTTCAAATTTTTTTTTGTTGAGTGTTTAATGGGTTCGAGTTCGGCTATGGTTCAATGTTCGATTCGGATTCAACTCTCTCACAAAGTTCCGAAATTGTGATACATAATGGGTAAATCTACATCGACTTCACATAACTTGTCAAATGGCTTGGACCAAACAACAAGCGCACCAAACCCTTCATACATGTGGGAAAGTTTAAAAGTGGTCAATTAACCCCGAAGGAATACAACAAATAACAGACCCATCGCATGATTAGGGAGCTGGTATTTAGAAAATTACGTGCCCAGCCGTACCCGTGTGACCTTTGCTGTCTGTAACGAGCACAAGAGAAATGTAGATCGGTCGGGCGGCCAATTTCGATTGTCAAATTTCTCTTTCCGCGAGTCATTGGAAATCGATTTTGATCGACGGAAAACGTTTGGGGTGGTGGCGTGGCGCCTTGCTTTGACTTGGGCGAATCAAAAGAAAAAGGCGTACTTGCCGCCGATGCCGCAGTTTTCAGAGTCACGTTTTGGATAATTAAACAATTTTAGTGGGCTTTTAATGGGTACATTGTTCATCGAGCACAAAGCACCATTAAATCGCAAAAAAGTATTTTCCTACGCGAATTCCAAGCATCTGCCTTTGATAGGAACATCTGACCACCCCAGTTAAACGACAATAACAGAAACTGATTCACGTTTCAATTTTGCTAGGAATGTGTGACATAAAAGTTCCCCGAGAAAACTAGAGCTCTTTCAATAACTTTGAAACTGTGTCGGGTTCTTTTGCCTCCAACATTGCATAGTGGTAATAAAATTAAATTAACAACACATGCACACCCACGCTTTCTATTCTCTAACTAAGGGAATTGAATGAGATAGACGAGACGAGTGAGTTTGGGGAATTGGGGTGCCAAGATCTGTGAGCCAGAGTCGAATGGAGAATAAAGAAAGGGCAACGGGTCAATGGCTTATAGAATGACGGTCGACCCCTAGTTAGATGGCTAAGTACCTGACAGTCGACAGTAATTGGGGAAAGAAAGAGTTTTCTTCTATATGAGGATCAGAGATGTGGAGAGCCCACCCATGAAGTAGAATGGGTGATGAAATAGTTGAAGATTATTGACCTGTCGAGTCTAGAGGGTGTGCGCGATAGAATTGAATCACTTTCAAAACGTTGTAATAACTTACCCATTGCGTTGATTTTAACTTTCCTCGGTAACTAAACAAAATATACACATAAGACATTAGCATCAATATTGACCCAGATGTCAACTCTTTCTAAAATTATGAAATTTCAACTTAGACACAATTGACACTTGGTTTGATCACTTTAAAAAAATAAAAAATAAAACATTGAAACAACTTTTTCAAATTATCGCTAGTAAACGCGACAAGTCGAGCACTCGACACTGAAGAAGTCTGTAAGTAGCAGACAAAACAGGCCTATCTGTCAAGAGATAAGCTTCTTTTAGTAGAATTTAAAAGAATTTTCTCGCGTTTACTAGCGATAATTTGAAAAAAGTGTTTCAATGTCTTATTTTTTTTTTTAAGGTGATCAACTGAAGTGTTAATTTTAGGTTTCCTAGTTTCCCAATCACAATCGTTCTACTAATACGCTCAAAAAATTCTTTTAAATGGTGTTTTTAAACAAGTGAAAGTTAGGCACAATGTTTGTATCTTATTTGAAAGTTTTTCTTTTTTAGTTCCTTGATTATCGAGATTTTCAGCGTTGGGCTGGTTCATCTCCTGTCGTAGTCACTCAAATACCTTTTATGGGAATTTTTATAACTTGTCCGGGGGTGAGATTCGAATTCGTGACTTTGGCGTAAGAGGTATGGATGTTAACCACTACGCCGGGGTCGCCCCCTCATTTGAAAGGTTATTGACGCAGAAATGCATTGTTGGTAAAAAAAAAACCTGATTGGCCATCGAAAATCTACTACAAACGGAAGGAGGGTTTGATTTCGATGTGTGAACAGAATTGCATATAAAACATTCCAGACTAGTTGTAGAGAGTTAACAAAGTTTTTAGTGGATTTTTGACATTATCATATTAGATCCAGATATCTCCACAGAGATGGCGCTGCAGTCCGTCTTTGTCAAATGAAGCTCTGGAGAGTTGTCGTCTTCGGCAAAGTTTTTCAGTATGTCATTTGTCGTCTTGTGAGATTATCACATTAATTCCAGATCTTGTCGCAGAGATGTCCGATTGGCAAAGATAGACTTCAGCGCCATCTCTATAGTACAATCTGGAACTAATGTGAAATTTCAAATGTCTCCGGTTTACATTCTCCACAAATTTGCTTAAGACGGCAATTCTCTAGAGCCTCATTTTGCAAAGATAGACTGAAGTGCCATCTTTACGGTGCAATTTCGAACTAATCTGATAATGTCTAGTGACTACATTTTAAATTCTCACCAACTTTACCGAAGACGGCCACTCTCTAAAGCTTCATTTGACAAAGATTGACTGCAGCGCCATCTCTGCAAGACGGCAACTCTCTAGAGCTTCATTGAGCAAAAAAAGACTCCAGCGCCACTCTGTGGCAATATCTGGAACTAATGATAATATTATAATATTATAATAATCAAAATACGTTTCGTTACACATTGAGAAACTTTGCTCAAGACGCCAATTCTCTGCAATGAGTCTGGAATGTTTTATATGCATTACTGTTAACACAGCCAAACAAAAACTTCCTTCCCTTTGTAGCAGATTCCCGGGGAGCAATGTTACCGGAATCAGTTTTTTTTTTGCTCCAATAAATTTTTGAGGCCAGAACCTTCCAAATGGTGCATAAACATTGATTCTAAGTTAAAATTTCGAAATTCTACGAAGGGTTGATATTCGGGTCAATATTGTCTCTAGTGTCTTATGTGTAACTTATTTTGTACAACTACCTTAAAAAGATTTGAAAAAAACAATGTATGCAAAAATGAGAATTCCGCAAAATGTTGAAGGTCAGAAAATTTCAGCCCGATTGGTCTAAAAATAAAAAAAAGATAGCGTACATTGAAGTTGATCCATGGGTCAGAATTGACCCAAATAACGTAGGAAGATTAATGAAATTTTGAGTGAAACGGTCATTGTTTACAATGCGCGAGTTCTATTGTGGAATTTGTACTAGTTTCGAAAATGCTGTCGAGGGAACAGAAAGTGACAGAGAAAATCCTGTACCTTCGCACCGAGCGATCGAGAAGATGTCGGGAACTCAAACAATGACCTGTGTCTCGTCTTATAAAACGTTTTGAAGAGCGTTTAACTGTCGATCGGAAGCAACTGAGCAACTATTTCGTTCGAGATGTCGCGGAAAAATCAGCACTTTTCAGAAAGATTCGTACAATAAAAACAAAGTATGAGCAGGACTATGTTTATTTTACCCTCTGAGGCCGACATTTTTCCAAGCGTTTTTTTATAAATCATTTATTTGTACAGGCTCAATCTTATCAACTTTACAGAGCCAACTTTTCATATTTATAAATCATAAATATCGCCTTTCATAGCACCCACTTTTGCAAGGGAGTCCGCTTTCTCATTACCCAGGATTGAACAATAAGAAGGGACTCATACATAGGTGATGATAAAATAACGCAAAGATAAAGCACTTAGAAGCTCCTGTATTTTCATGAGAAAATACGAGGAGTGCTTTACCGGCCTCAAGGAGCGAATTGCCTCTATAGAATTGAGACTATCCGTGAAAATGAAGTACTGATCCGGTGTTAAGGAAGCATTTCTAGCGTAAAGTGTATTGCCGCTGATTCAGGACAAGGAGCTTGAAGTTTACGATTGGCGCTATGAATTTCATTAAATATACCAAAGCCTCCTCTATCAATGATCCGTCAGTGAAGGACGATTTAGTGCAATCAACTTGGCCAAACTTTGCAGCAAATATCACAGGAGCAACCATAGGAAGACGATGCTCTGGGATTCCATGAAGCTCCTGCTTCATGGATAAATAAAAATGAACCAAATTGTCGAAATCGGAGAAGCCAACACGATTGGAAATATTCGGCGAAGGGCTGACATCCTGTGTTATGTACAAGTGGTACAAAGTCATGAAGCGAGTTTGAGGATTCAAATTGAGAAGCTTCTCAAAGTTTTCGATTACCTGGGGAAGAGGCTCATTAGATGGTGATGAATTCGTGAATCTTTGCTCATCGGTGACTGCCGATACCGACCCCAGCAGAGAAATACAAAGGCGCATTATGGCTGGAAATCGTACCTAATTTGGAGTCCGAAGGATGCTTGGTAGGAATCGTCTGAAGAAAAACATTCTGCAAACGCAGGTCTTATATGGTAATAGGGGATGGACATTTGCAGTGGTCAATTCAAGCACCCCCGGTGGAAAGCGCTCATCTCAAGAATTAACTGTTACGGGCCCCCTTTTTCCAAATTTCATGTTATTTTACATACATATTTTAACCTAGGTGCCCCTGCTACGTAATTAACATTTCAACTTTATATACTATCATTTATATCTAATTGTGTTAACATTATTTTTACCTTGTCTATTCAGTATTGTTAACAGGGTTTATTTTGCCGGCGTGTAAGAAGAACAGTTGGTTTCTTAAAACTAGTTCTTTTTTTCCGTCGGCCTATTTCCTTACATGGTGACAATCATCGATGCCATGAAGATGACTCCACCACCTGGAGTCTACCTTTCGACTTATGAATATGAGCCGGGACCAACAGCTTTACCTCCCTTCCGATGGAAGACGTGACCAGATTTTTTCGCCTCAGAAAAACCACCGACGTCGACTGGGATTGAACCCAGACTCACTGGGGAGTAGTCACGCTTACCACTACACCACCGATGCCGGCTAGAACTAGTTCTTATCTAGAGAGAGAATCGATCTTCAATTGCAATGATTTTTGTCTAAAATTATGAATTATTTGGTTGGACATTTCTTCTAGAGTCTCAAAGTTTGAAAATACTGAACCAGGCTGCGGCCACAAAATAATTTTCAGAACTTTGTTCTGCATCTTTTGAAGTGCTTTTTTTCTAGTAGCACAACAACTAGACCATATTGGCACAGCATAAAGCATGGCTGGTCTAAAAATTTGTTTGAATATAAGAAGTTTGATCTTCCAACAAAGTTGGGATTTTCTGTTTACAGGGTGCGGCAGAAGATAATGCGAAAATGTTCAAACTTGAGTATTGGGTTAATTCGTGTAGCTAGTGACTAATTTCTGTCGAAGTGCTTTAAGTGCTGCATCCAAACATTATATTTGTTTCATTGCAAATTCGTCAAAATGTTCGCGAAAGAAGGGATCACCAGTTTGTTGCTCGCCCAGAAGAAGCCGAAAGAGATTGCCAAGGTGGTAGAGTGCCATTTGGCAACAGTTTACCGCATGAAGAAGTCCCTGCAGGATGGTCATAAGCAGCGGAAACCGGGAAGCGGACGTCGCAACGCACGCCGAACGTGATCAAATCGGTTCATGCAAAAATTGCTCGCAACCCGGTGCGTTCCATAAGAAAACATTCAAAGGAAGCCAATATTTCGGAGAAGCCCATGCGGAGAATTATCAAAGAAGACCTGAATGCATCTTCCAGAGCCGGAGTGAAACGCCACTTGGTTACGGACAGGGTCAAGGAACTACGAGTGACTCGTTCCAAGAGGTTGCTTTCCTTGTTGAAGGAGGAAAAAATGATAATCCTGTTCTCCGACGAAAAGCTTTTCAGCATCTATGCTGTGGCCAACAGCTGCACAGACCGGTTCATTTCACCGCCGAAAATGGAGAACGTTCCGGAAAAAGTGAAATTCAAATTTCAAACCAAACATCCGGCTGGTGTCATGATGTTTGGCTTAGTGGCGTCCAACGGTTTGAAAATGCCGCCTGTTTTCATTGATGCTGGAGTTAAAATCAATACCGAAGTATATATCGGTATTTTAAAGGACCGAGTGCTTCCCTGGGTGAAGGCCAACTTCTCCGAGGACCAACACGTTGTCCTACAGCAGGATGGAGCGCCGTGTCACACGTCCAATCGAACCCAACAATGGTTGAACGATAACACGAAGTTTTGGCCGAAGGATTTGTGGCCCCATAGCAGTCCAGATCTTAATCCGTTGGATTATTGGATTTGGGCATATGTTGAAGCACGAACCTGCAAAACATCACACCCTACTGTGAAAACCCTGAAGTCAACCATAACACGCAAATGGCAGTCAATGTCGGAGGACTACGTCCGAAAGGCATGCTCTGGCTTCTGATGTCAGCTCGAGGATGTTATTAATAAAAATGGAGGACACATTGGATAAATTTGTTAAAAAGGACTTTATAAAGATAACTGCACTCGAAAGTGTTGATATTATTGCTTGAATTAGTTGAAAATTGGATTTGAAAGAAATAGAACAAATTTTCGCAATATTTTCTGCCGCACCCTGTATAAGAGGATAAAAACATTTTATACATTTATTACATCTGCCTTGAATGCCCTCAGTGTGATTTTTAAAAGTTAATTTTTGATCAAATATCAGTCCAAGATATTCTACTTGACTACTAAATTAGAACTCCGTTCATAGTGACCATATAACTATTACTTGGTTTCAAAAATGCAGCTCCAGGCTTGTGTGGAAATATTATAAGTTGAGTTTTGGAAGCATTGGGAGAAATCTTCCATTTTTGAAAATAATCTGTAATAGAAGAAAAACATATTTTCGGATTATCTTCCCTTTTCAGAAAGCGAGTAATAGCGCTATAGCCATAAGCCATATGGGGCTAGAATTATAGGCAACGCTTGAGTTCCAACCGTTTGAAGAGAAATGGAGCATCACTTAATCTTCTTAGACTAGATGCTCCCAACGACCGTTTTTAAATAAAATCGGTTCTTGTACACCAAACTAGGCATTTTGTTTAGCTTTTCGCTCTGACTATTCATTTCCCCTTTTCGTTGACGTCTAGAGAAGGCTGCATGAGTTTTTTTGGTCTTCATAAGGTACCAAACCAAACGTCCCTTAACATTTGCATGGACGTAGCTAGGGTAGCTATCAAGGAATGTCTTCGTGGAGTTTATTGCGTGATGAAACGTATCAGTAGCTGGTTCCGTTATCCGGAATTGAACAAAATCGATATTTCGAAACACCCTAAATGCATTCAAAATCATAAAATGAAACACATACGAGGACGAAAGTAAATGCTTTATTCCGTTTCGGTAAGCACCTAAAATGCAACCGCTGAAATATATGTTCCCATTGTGTGTGTTTGAAGTTCGTTTTCGATTTGGTGTCTATCCTTTGGTAGTCTGTGGTTTGTTCGTGAAATGCATTCGCTGACTGCAATGGCGCGGCTATAATTTTAAACTGCCGACATGACAAAGGCACGGTTGTGCATCCCTTTTTGGGGATGATGCCATTTCGACATTTTGATATTGTGACGCTCATCATGTCAGCAGTACTCCAATATTCGGTGCATCGGGTTGCTTCTAATCGATCCGACAGCAGCAGAAACGATAATAAACCTGTCAAACAATGAGTGCATCATCGCTGGTATTATGCTTATAACATTTCTTCCGGCCTTTTTTCGCACCTCTTTTCCCGCTTGCCTTTGTCACAAATCAGGGCATCGAAAGAACAACTCATTTCTCTCATCCGCCCTAAACACTCCAACCGAAACTAACTGACTGAGACCGGAATGACACACTCAACGATGCGCTCTAAAAATAATCCACCATAGTCGAACTTGAATTATCCCGGCTGGTCGGTGTTGACGTTGTTGACTATGATGATGATGATGATGATGATGATGGCCGGAAGAAATAGGTCGTCGAGGGAACGGCGGTGCAGAAATGTCAAATAAGGGTGCCTCGACAACGTAATAGAATTTTCCTTCCGTATTCGCTGTGAATGCAATTTCCGTAGAAATTTATTCAACCCTGAATAGGATAAAGTTGGTGCTTCTTTCCTGTTGACGACGACGACGACGACGACGACGACGACGACGACGACGACGATGGTGGCGAGATATCGATATTGCAGTTCCAGAAGAAGCTAGATTATCCCGGTGCTACACAAATGATAGAATTGCAAGGATGGAGAGGAATGGTGAAGTTTATTATCGAAATATTCTCTCGTTACCGTATTCAAACTGGAACTGAGCTTGTGGTAGTTCGACCTTGAAATTTCCGAGGAGTTCACACCGAAAGCAACAAACAAACAGACGTTGTGATGCCGATCTTTCCTCTTCCAAGATTGTTTATTCAAGCGGAAAACCTTTTTAGATGTTGTTGATATTTGATGTATGGCGTTTCTTGGTGTGACCAGGCTGTTTTATTACTTAATAGAAATTTCATTTGGCTTTCCGTTTCATAAACAACACTCGATTGTTTTTCAAAGTTCAATCAATAAGTCTTACTACACTTTAGACTAACATTGTTGCGTTTTCTTAGCCTCTGTCGAACTCACGACGTGCAATCATAACTTCACAACAAGTCACTTTCTCTCGACGTGCAGGCATGCATCATTCGTTCGTGATTTTCTTTAATTTGATTCAACTCAATCGACCTCCGCAAGATCGGCACAATGTTGGCACGCCATCGGGAAATCCAATACTGTCCAGTACCCCACCGGATGAGCGTCACTTTCAACTCCGAACCCGTCAAACGGCATTTAAAACGTCCGTTGTTCAAATTGCTTTTGCCCTCCCTATGTGGTTTGGTGCAGCAACATCAGCAAAGCGAAAGCACTCGAGAGAAGGCTCATGCGCTCCGTGGGCATCTGGCAATAACTCTCGTTAACTGCCCATTGCCGCCTAGCAGAAATTAACTGATATCTTTCGCGTAAAAAGGAAAGGAACCCAAGCGAAGCAATTGCCAGTAATTAAGCACGGATCGCGACGTATTCGTTGTCGTTTAATGATTGGTAGCTTCTAACGTGAAGAGTCACATTCACAATTGAAATGGAAGTTGCGGCAGAGATGGAGAGCAAACTAACTGAGCAGAATGACAGCTCCGGGCTACGTCTAATCGATTCGCATTTTTCCACTATTCTCTAGAAACTGGGTGAATGACGGCACTCAATTGAAAGAATCGGCATTGCTATGTGCTAGTGTCATCATGTGTGCGTGTGACAGCTGATACCAATTGGTTATTCACGCGAGTAACACAATTTAACAGAAACTTTCTGTGGGACCTTAGGCTTATTTAAGAACAACAAAGCATACTGTATTCAATTCTAGTGGGTCCTCCCTTAAATGAGCCGGTAAGTGTTCTGCAATTACAAAGCCACGCCATGAAGGAAGTGGCTGGGTTCGATTTTCGGCCTGATATTAGGATTTTTGCGTAAAGCAACTTGTCCCACAATCATGCTAAAGGGCGAACACGACATTAAGTTTATTTACCCTAACATCTTATGTATTGATGGGATGAAACCCAAATTTGCAGGGCAGTTTACTACACGTATTAAGCTCAGTTTGCATACATTGAATCAATTATTGGGAATTGTTTGGTATCTTGACACTTTCGCTTACCTTACCTTACCAATCAGACCAAGGCCGGTGTGGCCTCTGCTGTACACAAAAGTTGTCTCCATTGTAATCGGTCGATGGCTGTACCTCGCCAGAGTCGGTTCATTTTCGAGAACCATTTTAACAGGGCTGTCGTCCGACATTCTTACGACATGCCCAGCCCATCATAGTTGACCGATTTTAGCGATGTGTATGTACGATGAGAGGTTCTCCCAGCAACTGATGCAATTCGTGGTTCATTCTAGAGGTGGGCAATGCGGTCATGAACTGAGCTAAAGAACTAGTTCACCAAGATGAACGAGTGACCTAACGTTCTTTTTAAATGAGCGGTAGCTCACCCGCTCACCTCACAAAAAAAAACTAATATGTGAGCGGGAGCGAACGAGAGCGCGAACGGCAGCACCTATCCAATATAGCTCACGAACTGAGCAGTGTTGTGTACCATAATATTATAATAGGGGAGCTAGAGCTATTTAACTGAGCGAGAGCGCCAATTGATATGTGACTCCCGAGCTACTGATCGCCTGCTAAAGCTAGTTGTACTGTGTGACCGGAAGCGGGAACGAGATGGAAAGGCCCATCATCTGATTAAATTTTCTCCTAAACCAGAGGAACGATGGAAACTGCCATGAAAAGAGCGAGAGTTTAATTAACAAACGGTTTTCAATGATTCTCTGTGTATGATTAAATCCTCCTAAGCTAAAGCAGGATCTTCTGACGAGAAAGAGCTCCACGTTTGATATGTTAGAACGATTGCTATCGATCAAATCAAGCTGTACAATGCATTAGGTCCTAGGTAACATTGGGAGACTCTCTTCGCCGACTTTCTCGTTGCGTTCCTACGGCTACGTAAAAACATGTTCATCTATTTTTAACACACTGTACGATAATATAAAGTGTAATCCAATACGTCAAAAACATCAGGATTCAACCCGCTTCTCGGACTTTTCAATGAGATTTCGTTTGAAATTTCGACAGAACAATCGGTTTTCTTACCTAAAGCTCAGTATTTGCCATATTATGAGGGAACGGATCAAACTGCATTCAAACGATTCTCTTCCTACATATGTCGAAAAGTTGGTAGATGAACTGGAAGATGGTTTCATCAAGTTCGGGGAAAGAGAATCGAATGAACTGATCGCTCAAGACATATTTCTCGATCCACGGTTTAAGAAGCAAGGTTTTGGAGACGACAACGCGACGAACCAAGGTCTCGTGTACAGAATGCGGACGAATATTGATACTTCGTATGAAAATCAGCAAACTGAACCCTAATCGGCATCGGCATCAGATAATGGTGAAATGGTTGTGCATTCCTGCAACGCTGTAGCTTGTGAACGAATCTTTTCCAAAACAGAACAACTAGTTGGTGAGAAACGTAGTAGGCTAACCACGAAACATAATTGTAAATTGTAATTACTGTTTAAAAGAAAAATAAATCGAATATTTCAACGAAAAATACACAATGTTTTTTAAGCATCAATACGCTGATCCGAATTAGCTAAATGCTACGTAAACAGCAAATGAACGGTTCTGAAGAATGGCCGGAACTGTTCGGGACCGCTCGCTATAGTGAGCAATTTTGCCCAGCGCATTCGCCTCCTCCACGTTCCGTCTTCCATCTGCATTCCACCGTAGATCGTACGCAGCATCTTCCGTTCAAAGACACCAAGGGCGCGTTGGTCCTCCACTAGTAATGTCCATGTTTCGTGGCCGTAGAGAACTATCGGTCTAATTCATTCTTGTAGACGGCCAACTTTGTAGTTCAGCGAACTTTGTTCGATCTCAGCGTCCTTCTGAGGCCAAAGTAGGCACGGTTGCCAGCCATAATACTTCTTTGTATCTCTCTGCTGGTGTCGTTATCGGTGGTCACCAATGAGCCCAGATACACGAATTCTCGTCTACTACCTCGATTTCATCACCGTCGATCTGAACTCGTGGTAGGAGGCTAACATGGTCTTCTCGTGAGCCTCTTCCTTTCATGTATTTTGTTTTCAACGTATTAATCACAAGCCCAATCCTACCAGCGTCAGCTTTGAGCCTGCTGTACGTTTCCGCCATCGTCTCAAATTTACGTGCCAAATAATTGAACCGACTCCCTGAAGATTGTGCCACTCGTGTGTATCCCAGCTCTTCAAATCACACCCTCCAATGCAATGTTAAACAACAAACACCATCACCTTGCCGTAACCCTCTCCGCGATTCGAAAGGACTCGAGATTGTCCCTGATACTCGGACGACACACATCATTCGATCCATCGTTGCTTTGAACAACCACGTCAGTTTTTCCGGAAATCGTGCATAATCTCCCAGGTAGGTATCACAGTGGTAGCAGGCCCTTACTTTTAATCTGCACTGGACCCTTTTATTGGTAAAGTTCGCTTCTATGAGCCTCTAGTTTAAATCAACACAAAGACGTTCCTAGGCTACGGTGCCCATTTGGTCACTGCTTTTATCGTGATGATTCAAATACTTTTAATAAAATTGATTCGCTTTCATGTATTGTGTATGTTCTTGGACTCAACATGGGTTTTCGTCAGTGTACTGTGTATTTTTGCGTCTTGTCTTATTCACAATAATGTGATTATTGTTTGTTATTGTGTTTGATAGATCCTGTTTTTCTATTTGATATCTGGATAAAATTGTATTTATTTATAACCAAGTCTCATGTGTTCAACATCCCCTTACATCCCTGAATTTTTTGTGAAGAGTATACCTGAATGATGTGTAGCCATATGCTTACTATCTAAACTACGTGCGACGCTGGCTTAGCAGCTGCAAGAATTCCATAACCGCTCGCGTCCATGTAATCATCATTGCAAAACGGACCATGGTTAGTATGAAAAGGTGAAGATAAAAAAGATTTTAATATTTGGTGTATGTGAGATTATTGGTGATATTATCACAACGAAGCATTGTTTGTTTGACTGAAAAGTTTGTATCACTCTTAATTTAAACAAAAATTCTAATAATAATCTAAATTCCAGCCTACTCTACAGCTTGGGATCTAGTTACTATCTCAAATTTAAGTATATTTCATATAAGAACTATTTTGAAACATTGAAAAGAACTTGTCTACCTTCAATCTAGCGGGTTTATTTATTTTTTGTGTTTCCTTTCTATTTGTTTAAAGTGTGATATGCAGGATAAAATCTCATCGCCTCGCATTACAACCGATTACAACCCACATGCCGCCTTTGAACTTTAATAACAAGAAGGTAATACGAAAACAACGACCGTATGCTATTGTATGTGCCTCACCTAACACTGCTCCTGATATAAGCCAGATAGATAGGTTTATTCTATTGCTTCTCCGCGGGCCTCCGCGTCATATCTTGAATGCACATGCTTGTCGTCATCAGTCTTCAGTTACACTTTTCTGCGACTATGATTTATTTCAAACAGTCGGAAAATTACTCTCACATTCACCCCTTTCGAAAATAGTGCAATTACATTCAATTGTTTTACCATGAGTAATCCAGATATTTTAATTATTCATTCCATCAAACAAATGGATGAATAACAACATAAATTGTCACGAAAATGAAAAGCGTACTTTAAGTCCTTTCCCTTCGATTGAAAATAAGAAGTCTAAGAGTGAATTGCGGCATAACCCGCCAGTATCACACCTCATGTAAGTGCCTTTATATAAACGATCTACGACATGGCAGTGAAAAAATGACTATAATTTGTGATACTTTCAGAACTAGTCAAATTCTTGGTCTCACATGCATGTTTATAGCACGAGAGGGATAACTTTTATTCAAGAGACTATTAAAGTGAAGCTAATCGATATAGACAATTGTTGTATGTCCTCAAGACTACTCTCTAAGCGGACCGTCCGAGTCCTTCTCTTTTCATAAAACTTTAGCCTTCAATTCTTTGTCAGCATTTGTCCTAAGTAACACTTTTCGATGACCTTTGTTCAGTTCGAATGAGCTGATCCCTAACTAAATAATATGTTGTTAGAGTTAGTGCTTTGATCACGGCTGCCGTATAGAATGAAGCGAACAATAAGATTATTTATGAAACCAACTATATAGGTATATTTGATGTTTATTCAAAAACAATTAGCGAATCAGAAACAATAAAAAAAAACTTTCAAAATGAAAAGTGCCCTTTTTATCGTTTACCTAAATTATTTGTTATCAGGTATTTGTAGATTGTTACTAGCTTCGTCTAAGAGTGGATTGCGGCTAAACCCGCCAGTATCACACCTTTTTCAGTGCCTTCAAATAAACGTACTACGACGTGGTAATTTAAAGAAAGCAGAGCGTGATACTATCACTGCTGAACATATTCTTGGTCTACCATGCTGGTCTTTTGCATGAGATTAGCCCTCTCACCTACGACAAGGTGACAACCATGATCTTTGAAAGGGATTCCAGCACGCTTGTAGGCATGAAGCTAAATCCGGCGAAAAGAGTGGTTTTGATTGTGGTGCTCCAAAAATGGGGCAACAATACCATTTTGGAGGTATTCAGTTTTGTAAATTTTACAATTTATGGTGCATATTATGACGAAAATATCAATTCGCTTTCCACAGGTGAAGATATGCTGCTAAATAAGTTATTTCGATGCGATTTTCGACATTTTCTTCTTTTGGAAAAGATCATTCACATTGAATTTATCTTTTCCGGGGAAAAGCTCATGTTCAGACTTTTGTTGGAGGTGAGTTTTGCTATATCTGATCAACATCTCCATGTAGGCTCGATCTAGTACGGGTCTAGGCAATAGTTTATTGCAGTTCATCGCGGTTTGGGAAGTAATGCATGTATGCATGTAATCTACCTCTTGCCTTGACGTTCTGGGCGTAACTTTGCGAAACGCCAACTTGTTTTATACTCTTCACTTCCACAAGAAATCACTGGAATGTTGGATAAAAGGATAAGGTTCATCTGAATTCTTGCTAACCTTTGTATTCAAATTATTCTCCACTTTTAAGGTTTTTGGGAAATGCACAAATAATAAATTGAATAGTAGTTTCAATTTTTTTATTCTTTTATTATCGAGATTTTCTGTCTCGGACCGTCGTAGTCACTCAAATACCTTTTTGTTTTTTTTTCGTAGCTTGTGAGATTGTGAGATTCTAACTTGTGACTTTATCGTGAGAGGTATGGATGTTAACTTCTACGCCTGGGTCCCAACTGGGACCAATTTAAACCAACGGTAAGGATGCCATTGGGGCCACTCACAAAGTATGATGATGGTTTACTTCACTGGGACGAGAAGATCTTTAACAACGCTTAATACCCGCATTGAACTAATTTAAACCAACGGTTAGATAGCCTTTGGGGCCACCCACAAAGTATGGTGGTGGTTTCTTATTGGGAAGGCAAGATTGTTTAAAACGTGATGGAGGATATTCTTTGGCAATGTTATAGAAAAAACATTAGACGGCCGATTTGGAACGAAACAAACCAAGAACGAAAAAGCTATTCAGACTACTCACAAAGTGTGATGGTAGGTTTTTTTATTTGAAAGACAAGGTGATTTTTAATGCCTGTTGGGGCCACTCACAATGTGTGATGCTTTTTTTTTACTTCATTGGAATTTATTTTTTCAACAAAGCTTAATAGTCGCTTTGAACCGATTCAAACCAACAGTAAGGATGCTGTTGGGGCTACTCGCAAGGTGTGATGGTGGTTTTTCATGGTGAAATAGGGTAACTTTTAGTACCACTTAAGAGTGAAATTGAATCGATTTATATCAGCTGTAAGGAAGCTGTTGGCCACACTCAAAATGTGATGATGGTTTTTCAGGTACCTAGTATTTTTTAAGAAAGCATTAGAGTCGCATTAGAGTATCTATTAATACTAACAGTTAGGATGTTAATCACAAAGTGTCATTGTGGTTTTGATTGAGAAAACAAGGTTATTAAACTAACGGGGTCTATTTGATCCTATTTAAGTCCTAGTAAGGGTCCTCCCTTAGCCCAGTTGATAAATGTGCAGCTACAAAGCAACACCATGCTGGAGGTGGCTGGGTTCGATTCCCGGTCTGGTCTGAGATTTTTTTCGTTAAAGTAAATTTCTCGACTCCCTGGGCATACGGTATGACTGAACTTGCCACACAATCATACTAATGCAAAAATGTAACCTGGTGAGTTTCAATGAAGTAAATCGGGATTTCAACAGCATCATGCAGAACATGTGAAATTAGGGTACAACCGTGGTATTTGATCGCCAATAGTTCAGCATAGAAATCTTAGTTTGTGTCCGACTTCGATTCTGAAATTATGGAATGTCTACTGCTTTGCTGCCAACAACACCGAAATCTACCCCGCAATAACCATCTTCATTAAGGATCGGCGCTACCTAGCTCTTATTCTGTTCCTCTACGGGCACCCCAAATCCAAATCAAATCGCCCAGACGCGCACCATCATTCTTCTGCAATCCATCGTACTCACTTTGGGTTGCATCATCCGGCTAGCACATTACCGCCAGACTTTGGAGATTATTTTCATCCCACCCTAGTCCCGTTCCCCTCTGGTTGCTTCACCCGAGTAAACGAACGGCATCCATCGGATTGGAAAGTGATCATCGCCCAAAAAGAACTCGACCGCGCTGCCGCTTCAATAAGAGTTAGAGCAAAGGAAAAGCCGTGCGTTGTCTGATTGGCCCGGGAAGGGTGGAACGGAGTGGATTAATTGATTATTATTGGCTCGGGAAGTGAGCCTGCGTTTGAAAAGGAAACCTTCGATCGTTTGATTCACTTGGTGAGAACCGTCGTCGGTCGTGCTCTCGTCGTCGAAAAACATGAAACCATGACTCGACGGCTTGTTGGACGATGATGTGTCTAATGTTTTTTTTTTTTTTTTGCGTCGCCCTCCTCTTCTTGCAATCATCTCAAATCATCGTGAGAATGTTTCGAATTTTCACAAATGCGGTGCTCTTTACGCGTTATCGAATTTTGGTTTTTCTGGGCACTTCTTTGAAAAAAAAATGTTCGGCCTGACTCTTTTTTTTTGCAATCGTTTTCTACCCTCGAATGCAATGCCGATGGTGGAAGCCAACAATTTCGAATGAATGTAATAAGTAAACATAAAGTGATAGCTCGCGACGAGGGGATGGCTCGGTACCATCTGGTCCATCTGAAAGTGTGTTTGCCTGGCCGTAACATTACATCGAAAAATGCACGCATTTAAACAACCATTTCCGGTTGGCTGCTTTTGAAGTAATGTTTTCTTTTCGTCTGCCGCGGGCTGGAGGGGAGCTCTGCATTTTATTATCTTCAATGAAAGTGTGAACTTGAAAACCCGACGTAGGAGGGGTTAGGTGGTTAGTTTAAGTGGAAACAGTAGCTGAAAGAAAGGAAAATGTTTAATTATGGTTGTCTACTACCACCTGACTAGCAACACATTCAACCTCAGAATACTTTTAGAAGTAGCGTGTCGACCCATTCTGAATTTGAATTGGCTTCATCCTAAAATTTGCAAATTTCGTTTTCATGAGCGAATTAAGAAGAACAGATTCTAGAAGCGAATTCATTGCCTAGAATGCACGTGATTTTGATGAACCATATTTTTGTTCACTTTGATTGGTCGGTAGGGGCTTTTAAATGGCAAATATCGCACATACAATGTTGAACATAACATATGCAACTTTTATCTTACATTACTTAAAGGCATAACTAAGCTTTGAAATTCCATTAACGAAATGAAGTAACATGCTACAATTGATGGCTCAGGAGCTAAGGCACTGTGTTTCATAAAATATCCATGAGAAGTGAAAATTATTTTATCCCAGTGTAACGATGATGTTTACTTTCCCGGTTTTTATGGTTACCCGAGCAGGACCGAATAACTTGATAACTGGCCTTGGTATTTAGGAGCTCAGATTAAGTGGTAAAATACCTGAGGATAATACCATACATTTGTTCGCACAATGTTATGCGAATACCAAATTGAAGTAACCAAAATAGTACCTCTAAGGTATTCCCAGGTATCCAAAATAACAAGTTTTGTTATTCGAGACATATTTTGCTTGCAATTCTTAGGTATTTTGCTCAGGTATTTACCTCTTAATCTGAGCTCTTTAATACCAAGGCCAGTTATCAAGATCAAAATTAGGTATTCATATGTTGTTGTCTCCTGCTCGGGTACCGCTGTCACTTCTTCATCTTCTTCTTTTAACATTTAAATCTTATTGCTATCACAATTCGCTTATTGCTTGCTCTCAACTTGCTGTCACTTCTATGCCAACTGAATTTTGTATGCTGCATGGAATGAAGTCGGCTCTAAGTGCGTGTCAAAAATCAGTTGTCACTGTTGTTTTGATTATCAATCGGCTCAGACGAAATCTGAATATCATCTCTTGTGATGATTTTTTATTATTATTAAGTGATTTTGAATCCTAATACGAACATGGAACAACCTGGCCGGTCATCATCGTTCCATAAGAAAAGACGCTAACAATGTTGAGCAAGCATACCCTGGACTGGGCTGCACTTGCATATTTTCCGATCCCGTTGGGTAATTGATATCCATTGTGGTTTATTGAATTTAATTTCTGACATTTCGAAATTGATAGTGACAATGAACCTGTTTATTTAAATGAACATCAAATCATTTTGAAAATCGAACGTTCATTCTTCTGTTGTCACGAGTTACTATTTGATTTTCATATGGAACTTATAGGTAGTCAATGTTATGTTGCCTGAAAATCCACGCTTTTGGACCTAACAAACATGACTTTTATCAAGACTGCTTAGGAGTCATAGCACAATTCTACATCATTGCTGGAGTAATCTATTATTCACTGACAGCACGCCGCTAAAGTTTTGTTAACATTTTTCATTTTGTATTGACCAAAACATATGCAACTTTCTGATTTCGTTTGATCTTTAGTACCTAAGTGTTAATAACCTCGCAGAAAATTTTCATTTTGTTGATGATAATAACGACGATGCTGATGTAATACTACCATCTATTGTTGCAAGGTTACTCTCCATGGGAGTGGAATAATCTGAAAATCGAATTGATCAGGATTCTATTGTTCTTTACGATCATCAAGCTCCTGTATGAAAGGCCAAATATGTTTGGGCGGCCCGTTAGCGGAGGCACTTACGCGAAAGCAATTTCACACTGACAGCTGTAGAATCGAGGCCTCGATTGGCTGAATAAACCCAATAGTTCGGGATGAAGGGCCCGCCCTCGTTCTGCGAAATGTTACAATACGGAGGAGGCAGTTCTATGCTCCCTATCCGAATCGTTTCACTTGGGTGCCCTGATGGTCCTGCCCTTTCCCCGTTATATGTTATTTAATTGCTTTGCTTACTTGCCTTGTGTTAAAAAGTTTTGCTGAAAGCACTGTTAGAGTTATATACCGTTCTTTTCCTTTTTTTTATAAAGGGTCAAAATCGATAACCTATTTTTTCCACGTTTTTGAGAGCAGTAACCACCTTTCAAGTGTATGAAAACCTTTTGCGGTATCCACCCGGTCCACATTCAGATTCCTTCATGATCTCCGGGTGATTATCATGGTGTATCTGCTTTTGAATAGCTTAAATCAGTGATGAAAATCCAGTCCCACGATGTTTGTGACACATGGTATACACACTTAGAAATTATGAATTTGACACGAGACGGAATATATGTTTGTTAAAATTTAGGGTAAAGAAAGATTTCGTGTGAAATTATGTCTCCTGAAACTGACACACACGCAAGTCGACAAAAGATACGTTTGATTGAATTTATTTTCTCTTCTCTATCAACTCATTCTTATCTGCTAAAGGACGCTTGCATGTGCCGGTCTCAGGGCATCGAAATTTACATGACATTTTGGTAATGTGTAGCTCGCGGTTATGGGAAAGGAAGATAGCATGAGAAAGTACTTTTGAACGTTGATATGGCAGCCCGATCACCATGTTGGCAGAACGCGCTCTTATCTCTTTCTGAACCGAAGAACAGGGCCTCGCATAAAAAAATATTTTTTAGTTAAACGCTTGTTCACTATATATTTCAGTGACAATAAGGTAAGAGTTGCGCTAAATACTTGTAGAACTGAAACAAATTATATGATCTTTATTTTTGTGACATCAAGTGCTAAATGGCTCGGGAAATCCGTGGAATAGAACTTCGAGAGAAAATAATCGAATATTAAAGGGTGTCCCACATTAAATTGCATCACGAAAAAAACGAAAAAAAAGTGCTTGTTTAATTCTACAACTTTGTCGACCTACGCATTGTCCTGATTGTAATATCGAAGGCATTATAGCGAATATTCATTTCAATATTCAAATTATATTCAATTTTGATGTTAGAATTAGGACACTACGCTTTTGGAGCTAGTTGTAGAATTATTCAAGCGCTACAATTACTTTAAACATCATCTTATAAAAATCTATGAGTATTCTAGGCTTTTGAGCGAAGAAGACGTTTTCTTTCTTAATCTTGAGGATTGAGAAATTATCGTGTTTTCGATCGAAATTGGTATCTAAAGTGTACTGAAGTGATTCTGAACGGATTTTGCTCACTAATGTGGCCAGATCTGTGCATTTCCAGAAGGTTTTCTATGTAATTTTCGAATCATAAATGAATTGTATAGAGAATAGAGTGGGAAGTGAAAATAATTTAACAATTAAAAATAAAACCAGTATGAGATGAACGAAACGGCCATTTGCTAGTCAAAAGCAACGAACAAAGCCATCGCGCATGCGCTGGCACATGATTTCAAATACACTCCGTACAGGTTGAACAGAGTTTTGTAATGCTGGTTGCATGTTTAACGGGCAGTTTAGCAACGGTATATGTTGCATTTATTTTATCGTAAGTTAACAAAGAATCAATGATTTTATTTTTAAATTTTTACGATTTTTTTTGTGATGTAAATATAAGAGCAAGTAAAATTGTATTGCCTCCCACGCGAAGCAGCAACTTGCATGGAATGGTTGTACTGAAGATGAGCTTCTGTATACAACATTTTGCGCAATGAATGGAGTGTCCCAAAACATAACACGATTTATAATCCTAACTTGTAAGTTTTGTGATGCTTCATTTATGTGCATGATATTGAACAGCAATTCAAGCTACTTTTTCGAGCTGCGTAGTGTTGTTTTGGAAGCGGCCTTTGGTGAGATCTATCTGGTTATAAATATACTGAAGAAACCTATTTTCAAATTTTACATTTCCAAATTTGGAAGTGTGTTGCAGTACCCTTATCAAAATGATATTAGTAATGTATACATGCGGGACTTATTGTATTTGAAAGTAACATAGACATTCTGAAATAGATTCCTGATTCTGCAGTAGAGCTATCACTTTCTAGCTCCCGGATTAAAGCTGCTTTCCATGCTCAAGTGAAGGATTGTTGCAAACAGATTTCCTCCATCACTTGAAAATTCGAAAATAAGCACATTGGTGGTCATATCAAGTTGGGTACCCCAGAATGTGGTCGGTCTCGGACTTGAACCAAAATCCACCATGCGACACTAAAAATTTGTTAAGAAGTTTACAAATACTAAGGTTATACTAAGTAGCCAGGACCCCATTGAACACATCCACACATGTTCCGGGGTACCCTTGTGCAAGTTTGACACCATTTTGTGTTAGATAAATAGGTCAAATTATTCAACAATATGGGTATTTTCGGAATGGGGATAGTGTGAACATCAATATATATCCAACGCCATTTCGCATTTCAAAAAGTCGGCCAAATTAAACATTGTCCCGCACAGGGACAATACCTAGAACCTGAAAATGGAAATTTGAATATGTTAAATATGCAACAATATGGATATTTTTGAAATGGGGATAGCGCGAAGATACAAGAAAAACAATGTCTGACACCATTTCGTAGCTTTCCTCCAACACCAGTTGTTATGACGGGAATCGTGAGTTTCAATGTGCGGAATATTGGGGGCACTTGGAAACCTTCGAACAAAACTTAAACCGCACATTTTATGCAGGTTTTGGACTTCATCCGACCATCACTTGCTCTAGGTTACTTCACTTCCAGTAATTTTAGGTACTTGGACTTCATCACGTCCATATTCCGTTGTCTACAATAGAAATGTTTCCACTACTGGAGTTGTCTCTTTTGAAATTTGTACTCAAACGTTAGATGGTACTATCAAAAACCAGAGCATTTTTGCGATCCGGCAGATTTAATAATATGTATTTCCTTTGATTAATTCAAAATGCTTTATAAAAGTTTATATTTTACATTGAAAAAAGGAACCCTAGAATTAGTGGCGAACCAGCCCAGGAGGCTGAAAGCCACTATAATAAAGAAGCAAAAAAAAAGGAAGCCTAGAAAATTTATAATTTTCAAAATTCAAAAGGTAAACTACTTTTAGCTTTTGATTTCTCAGGAGTCTCATATCTCTTGAAGTAAAAGAGTTAAATAGAAATGATATTGTCAACGATTTAAAGCTGCCACGATATTGAAAATTTCATTTTCCTATCCCTCAGTATGAAAATGATTGAGAATGAACTGTGTTATCAGGAGCTTGAAACACTTTTGCAAATCATGTGACTCGAGGTCATGAGAAAATGTTCGAAAGACAAAAAAAACTTCGTATTTTGTTATTGAGTTACAGACTTATTTCACCAATATTTGCTCCTTAGATTGCTTGGTATAACACACAAAAATCATTGTTTATGTTTTTTTCATGAGTATGATTGACCGTCCGATAGCTACTACTCCGTTAGTGCCAGATCAGCTGTAACTTAACAGAGAACTAACAGATGATTTTTGGGACTAACATACATCTTCAATGTATAAGAGCAGGAGCATTAGTAGCACACTTGTTACCATTCGGTTGAGAAAACATAAATGTTACTTGTTTAGTCAAAATCAAGTTGCTACAACTAATTATGATCGTAGTGTGCTGCTTGGGTGATCTCAATGATATAATAGGCAAAACCGGCACCGGCCACGTGCGGATGCGGGTTATGTAGGGAATGGGTAGGAATGTGTTGACGTTGAAGGAAGCCACATAATCCACTGCAGTTCGATGAGAAATCACTGGGATATTGGATAAAACGGTTGAGTTCACAGCATGATATGTTTTTGGTAAATGGCTTGCTAAATTCAACTGAGGTCGGCAGCGAATAAAATATTTTACTGTTCCCGGTTTATTCTCTGTACAGAGATGCACAGTAAAATTATTCAAATTTTGGCACCGATTTAAACCAACAGTAAGGATGCTGCTGGGGCCACCCACAATAGTGAGTGGTTTATTTCAATGAAATACAAAACATACAACAGCAAGGATGTCGTTGGGGTCGCACAATTGAGGGAAGTTTATTTCAATGGAATACAATAATTCAATTTCAGCCGAGTTCGATGGAACTTTTCTGTGGTGAAAAATATCTGGTCACGTCTTCTTTCGAAAGGGAATTAAAGTCGTAGGTTTCGGCTCATGTGTCGATGAAATAGTGTGGAGGTGCCTCCCGCAGGTGGCGAACTAGCCTAAGGCTGAGAGCTACCTAAATAAAAAAAGAAGAAGACGAAGGTATTTTTTTCGATATTCCACCTCTTATTTCATGCTCAGCGATAGCAACTTTAGTTATCATGATAAAAATTAGGTATTCGAAAGTAATTTTCTCCTGATTTTGACTGTTCTATTATCTTAACATATTTTTCCATAATCAATGAGTTATTGAGAATACCTAGTTTGGATGGCAGAGGTGTTTAATAGCATGCTACCAACCCAAGTAACATTGCCAAAAACATCCAGCATTATAAAGTTTTATTAAAGTATTATGAATGACACTGGAAATCAATTTGGTTTTATTATGATACCAAGAGGTGCCAATGAGTTTTATATTTTAGTCAGGTTTACGAGAACCTACACAGCTTCTTTTCAACGATCTTGAAACCTTGTTATAAAAAATTCCTTCTACTCCTATCAAAGGTTTTATTTTGACTTCCTGAACTGGTAAAATGCTGTTTTGAAATGCCGTTTTAGGACCCATTCACATTATCTTATTATGGTTAGTTGAAAAAACATTTTAAAATCATTTTGCCTCCAGTAAATGCATTGAACGGCAAATTGGCATTGGGGGAAGTCACTAAATGACCAAATAGTTTCATAGTAGCCATTGCGAAGATAAATTGGCTTTTTGGAAAAAATGTGTCTTCTTTGAAATATAAGAAATCATTGAAAGTTTGAAAAATAAAAACACCAAATAGTAAATTTTATGCCAATGAACTGTAGAAACGGAGATCAATTTCAGCATTCTTTAAGATAACCTGATTGAATTCCATCATTTTTCAGGAAATGTATGATTAATTTATCTGATATATTTGTTTCAATTATGTTTTTATTTATGTAAGCTCGCATAATTTCCGAGGAGTTTTGAGTGACCTGTCACGTTTTTTTTCTGTTCGTTGAAAATCGGTGTATAGGAATTTCACCTCGGGAGGGCAATCCCGGGTGTAATAATTTTATAAAATGTGCGATTACGCGTTGTTTTCGTGTTTTCATGGTGGTAAAATGTAATTTGTTTTACAATAACGTGAAAAAAAATGAGGAATTGTGCTAGTGTTTCGGTATAGAAATGTGGTAGGCTGGAGGCATATTCTCAGCGAGACCGGAGAAGTATCTTTTGGCATGGGAGTCAAAACAGTGGTGCTGATAGACTTTGTACGGTCGGATTTCCGTTCAATTCAGAATCATGATGAGAACCAACGGAGCGTCATCAAGATAAGTAGACGTCCATTAAATGTTTTATATTATATTAAAATTTTCTTGCCCATTGCACCATGTAAATTTTTCCATTGTTGCCATGGAAACGCATGTTTTTTTCTGTCTCGCTCTGCGGAATGTTTCAGAATATAACCCTTTTTGCAGAAACTTTGATGACCCGGCAGAATGGCTTTATGCTGAACCATCTTGCTAAATTAAAAATTGAGTCATTGTTTCCGTTTCCTCTTTCTCGCGGATTTGTTTCCTTGTTGCTTACACTGCATTGGTGGCGACGAGTATCTCTTAGCCGGGAGACTCTTCGTATGTGAGAGACACACCTGGCAAGAGTCTCATGTTTCCAGGTGGTTCTACAAGCATAAAAAAGTGTTCTCTATGTACCGTGCTGTGCCCGGGACGTGCTTATTTTGGGTTGGAACCCAACTCAAACAACCAACACATAAAAACGCCACGGCCCATACACGGTACGTTGTGAAGAAAACCCGGCACAAATTTTCAACATCAATGGAAAATCCCTTTATGTTACACACAGGAAAAGTTGGATTTTGAATATTGGGTCCAGTGAAAAATTCTTTGAGAAAAACTACCTATAACAGGTGGCGATCAGCATGTGTTCATATGGAGCTAGAAGTGAACTATTTTGTCTGTTAATATTCCTTTTGATTTCTATTGTTGGCTCTACCGTTGCTCCTTGTCGTGAATCTCGGAATGTACGGGTTCCATTTTCGGATTTCGGGCTTCTTGTTTCGGATAAAAGCTTGAACACGTCTTTTCTTGTCACGGTCAATCACAAGACTGAATATATTTATTTCCCAACTCTCTGATTTTTCGTTCGCCTACTACCTAACTTGTTTCCTAGTTCTCGCAATCTCTCATCCATCTTACTTCTGAACCCATTCTATCCCGTTTTATTTATTTTTATTATTAATCTGTTCATTTGCCCACTCAATCCCTACACTCCTCTCATTATTTTATATTATTATGTTGTTAGGTTGATTATAATAATTTTAATTATGTTAATAAATTACATAAAAGAATCAATCAAATTATTGCTTTAGAATTATGAACCATCCATTTCCATTTTCATTGAACTAATTAGCTCAGCGTAGAATTATGGCTGCTTACCAAAACCATGTGACGAGAGGAAAGAGCAGCATGAGAAGAATTAGAGTCTTATTTCAGCAATAATATTTATTTATTTTATTTTCGTCATTGCATAGTGATTACTTTATAAATACACATATTGAATTTATAATTGAAGTAACACAGCATTTGAACATTTGGAATACCACGATATCATCGTGGAATGAACGAAGTCTAAGTATAAATTTAATCGACAAAACAATTCTTAGTAATTGCAGTTTTACCTTTTATAACAAATGAGATCCTACAGTTATATGCTATATATTGTTCAAAATTAAGGCTTCTGTTAAGTTTAATTTCAGGTAACTGTGGTAATACAAATACGTAGAGTTTCT
Source organism: Aedes japonicus (assembly GCA_034211315.2). Lineage (NCBI taxonomy): Eukaryota > Metazoa > Arthropoda > Insecta > Diptera > Culicidae > Aedes > Aedes japonicus. The sequence continues at coordinate 203,228 of JASCZW010000310.1, read as the reverse complement.
ATTATATTGAATCCAGCTCGTTTTATAGATTTTTCTTCACGGTTGATGCCACCTAGTCGGCCTGATTGATTTGACGGTTGTTGTGTGTCATTTATATGCTTCAAGCCCAGTTGTTTCCAAGATGCTTCTCGTACTGGCTGATTTTGTATTGGATTAGATTAGAATAGATCAGTGACCAACCAGTAGATGTCCAGTTGAACCAGTGGAGCCTGTGAAATCCACTACATATGGTGGTGCAAGGAGACGGAACAAAACATCGACATTTTGAATGTACTGTTCTCAATATATCATTTCAGGTCATCCATGGAGTTTCAAGTTTTTGGCTATGATACATTGTCTAAACTTTCATGTTCATAGTAGATACACGGACACTTTTACAATTGCAGCAGGACAACAATCTGCAGATATGTGTATTAGTTGTTATCATTTTAAATAACAGCTTTCCTTCGATATGTTTTATATATTTTTCTTTACGACATTGCAAATTTAATTTTTGTTATTATTATTATAAATACCATAATTATCATTTCCATTATTTTTACCTCGGAGCGTATGGTACGGTATGTCCACGCATCCTTCCTTCCCTATAGATTCTTAAAATGCGTTGTGGTTCAAATCTATTCATTTGAATCCAACTCATTTTACAGAATCATCTTTTGCGGTAAATGCAACGCAGTAGGCCTGGCCGCTTTGACGCTTGTATCATGTCTTTGATATGCTGCAAGCATCAATATTGACAAAAAAAATAATTGGGCGTTATCTAACCCAATTATTTCCAAAATCGAAATAGGAGGGCGAAATCTTCACCCTCCTGGTATGAGCTCCCTTTGTAATTCTAAAATCATACCCAACAAATGTCTCACACTGCATATTGCCACTCAGAGAACTACTTGGATAAAGTTTAGCAAGCAGGGCTAAGCCACAAACGATAACGATACGCATTTCTGTGTCGCGACAAGCTGTGAAAATAAATATTAGTCATTCCACAGACTGTGAGGCGCGTCCGCTGTCTATCTTTTCCAAATAGAGTTGTTCTCGAGAATTATTAAAACAGCACTTCTCGACCAGCTCAACTGTGGGAAAACCGGACAGCAAAGCTTTTTGTACGACAATGTTGTCGAAGCAGAAATCTCTGTTTCTGCATCTCTTGTCGGCAAATATGTTCGATATTTTATTTTCCAAGGAATGATGTCATCGGCTCAGAGAAGAGCATCCAAGTGCTACCCGTTGCATCAATTTTCTTTAATTCGAGTCCGGCGCGCGTGTTTTGGTTAAAGGATGCATTGCGTCACCATACCTGGAAATAGAGAAGAGTAAAGAAACGAATGTTAGATTACTTATATTATTATTCGTTTAAAAGTTAAAGCTATGGAAAACGTTGGATAATGAGGTGAAGTAGTAAGTCAATGCAACACATTTGGAAGAGAGCTATAATGTCCACGCGATTGAAGTTTCGGATAAGATCAACAGAATTTCACTGTCTGTTACCATTGACAGACTATCGGTGGAGTCAAAATAGGGCCAAGTAGATGGGGGTATTAAATTTCCAATATTAACTATCCATTGCGGTTTGTTCACACGGGTGTTATGTGAGACGGTGTTCACTCTAATGGGAAGAACACATGGCATAGCGGGATATAAATGGAACACATCAGCCAGCTGGCGATGACGATCTTTGGAAATTACCTTTCTTAAAATAGATGACTCATTGAACAAATGATCGAAAGTGAAAGTAAATTTTCTTAAAAGCATCAAATCATTTCAAATAGAAGACTTATTAAACCTCCACCTACCAAGCCAACCTATTCAGCTCGATGCAATCGGATTTCAGGTCAACTTAAAATGTCACCGAGAAATTCTCTCGGAAAAGGTCAGTCATCGTCACACCGTAGTGCTTCATTGAATCTGAAGCAAAAACCGTAATGTCTGGTGTCATTGCCACCGAAAAGAGGCTGTTACTTCATTTTTAGTGCTGGAAAAATAAAAAATCCTCGGTCGTCGTGGGAATCTAGCATTCATCAGCAAGCATGTCCCGTCCAAAAAACTCCGGTTTCGACCCACTACGGGTCGCGATGTGCGACACACATCGATCCGATCCGGAGCTCGCGTGAAGTGGCAGATAGCGTCGCACATGTGTCGGACAAGTGGTGCCCGGATGGGGATATCGGCATCGTGCTTTTTTCCAGAGCATCACATCCATACGAACACCAACGATAATTGATGATGATGATGCTGCTGCTTGATGACGGTGATGGCGTAAACCAACCGGGATGTGAAGTGTTACGTAAATATATCAGCTGGAGCAGATGTAGATTTACTGAACCGTGATCGGTGGGTGTTGGAGAGGAAGTCAAGCAATATTGTTGCAAAAAAAAGGACTTTGTCAGTCAAGTCTTCAATACAGAATCATAAATTTATCTATTTTCGAACAAAGCCATACGTTTGCTTTAGATAAATGAAAATCAACAAACATATGACAGAATTCACGTGAGTTTCTCGTTTCTGAAAAACGCTCAGACCCTTCTTTTGATTATCTCCCATCCAATTCTGCAAAACTTTCTTCGTAACTTTTCGTTGTGCTGCAGACTAAATTTTCTTGAAGCAGGCAACAGAGCTTGTTTCTGTTCCATTTTTCCGATGCCACTTTATTGTTGCCCAGTATCTTTTGGTTGGACGCAGTAAAGGACAGTTTGGGGTATTTTGGCATTTTGCAACAAAATAGACTTTTTCCTTCTTGAGCATCTCCAACGTAGCAGAAGCGTAGTGAGCAGATTCCAGATCCTGCTGATATTTTATGCTTTCTTTTCTATAATTATTACCGTTAATTGTGCCGGTATGAAATATGATGAACTCTTCAAGCCACAGGAGTAAATGACTTGCCATACGAAAACTTTCTTGCCTTTTTTTTCGGTTCGGATGTATCATAACATCCCGAGCAGTAACGAATAACTTGATAACTGGTCTAAGTATTTAAGAGCTCAGATTAAGAGGTAAAATACCTGAGGAAAATACTATAACATCCCGACCCGAGCAGAAGAGAACAGCATATGAATACCTAATTTTGATCTTGATAACTGGCCTTGGTATAGAAGAGCTCAGATTAAGAGGTAAAATACCTCAGCAAAATACCAAAGATTTGCAAGCAAAATATCTCTCGAATAACAAAACTTGGTATTTTGGATACCTGGGAATACCTTAGAGGTACTATTTTGGTATTGTCTTACCTCAATTAGGTATTCGCATAACATTGTGGGAATAATTTTATGGTATTATCCTCAGGCATTTTACCTCTTAATCTGAGATCCTAAATAACAAAGCCAGTTATCGAGTTATTCGGTGCTGCTCGGGAAGTTTTGTTATTCGAGATATTTTGCATGGAATTTTTAGGTATTTTACCTCTTAATCTGAGCTTTTGAATACCAAGATCAAAATTAGGTATTCATATGTTGTTGTCTCCTGCTCGGGATATCATCAGGCACATCTGTCCTCTGCTCAGCGTTGAAAAATTGCAGCCCCGTAAGTGAACTGGTCTTCAGTTTGACGTGCGTCTCGTCATCCATCAAAATGCACCGGTTCGGCTTTTGGAGGAGAACGTCATACAAGTTTCGTGACCGTATTTTCAAATCAGTTTTCTGTGAATCCATCCTTATGGGTGCTTAAGGGTCCTTATGGGTTCTTATTGCTAAGCTTTTTGATATTCTGCACAATTCCGATGCTAATGTCCACTTTTTTGGCAATTTCACGAACTGTCAGTTTTTTTTCTGGTTCTTTTTGCGTCCAGGTTTCGGAAAATCTACACGAAAGCACGTTTCTCCAAACTACTTAACAATCTTGAACACTGCAGATTTAGTGCACTTTACGCTTTTTGTCAATTCTCGGAACGACAAATTTTCCCAGCGTTATTCTACAACGATTTTGTGTATTCTGATTTGTTTTTTCTTCTATTTTGAGATGTGCTAGGTCCTCCAAACTGTCCTGGAGTTCAGAACTTAAGATCTTAAGTTGGAACTGTAGCTTTATCCACTACACAAAGTAACGGTATGTATTCAATCACATTTAATGATTGTACTGGACGACAAACTGAGAATATGAGATAATATTGGGATATTCTATTTCAAATCTCTGCTGTAGTACAAAACATAAGATTTACTGTTGTAACAGTTGCTTTATCAACTATGCTAAGTTAGAATATGTAGTCAAACATATTCAATGAATGACATGGAAGACCAACCGACATTATGAGATAATGTTGGTATATTCTATGTCATTCGAACTGTCCTGGAGTACAAAACTCAAGATCTTCTGTTGCAACTGAAGCGTTTGGGACTATACAAAGTTACGATATGTATCCAATTATGTTCATCGGGTTTTCTCGATGGTCTATTATTTATGACTGATTTGGTGACCTAGGACATCCCAAGATATATCTTTACAAAGCCTGTACTCGAATTTATTTTATGTCGGATTTTCTTAAAACTTTCTTAAAACATAAAGATTATGTTTCAGCAAAATTACTTTATTCAATTTCTTTTCCATCGCTGAATGCCCGCACCTTTCCCTTAAGACCCCTCTTACATTTTGTGCATGGTGGAGCCAACCTTTATGGTCACTTTCATCCATTCTTTCTTCAACTCCAGCTCGTTCTTAAACAACTCGGACGATTTTCGAACTTTGGCCTTCATTATGGCCCAAAATCTTTCCACCGGACGAATCACTGGTAAATTTGGGGGGTTGGCGATTTTTGGTACAAAAACAACGTTATTGTCTCTGTACCAATCCAACGTCGATCGCGCGTAATGGCATGATGCCAGGTCCGGCCAAAATAATGTCTCGCCTCCGTGGGTCCGCAGGAAGGGCAACAGACGCTTCTGGAAGCACTCGGTGCGGTAAACTTCGCTGTTGATGGTACCCGTTGTGATTACGGTTTACTCAGTTTACCGCATTGGCATATGGCCTGCCAGAGCAAGTATTTTTTGGCGAATTTGTCCACTTTCTGCTTCCTTATGTCTTCCGGAACATCAAACCGTGATTTGGATACGTAGAACTCCAGCCCCGGTATCTGGTTTGCGTCTGCCTTGATGTAGGTTTCGTCGTCCATAACCACAAACATCGATTTCGTTAACCATTCTCTATACAGCTTCCTTGCGCGGGATTTGGCCGCCGTGTTTTGTTGAGCACGCCGGTCCGGTTCGGTGCCTTGCGGACCTTGAATACACGAAGCCCAGCTCGTTTCATGGGTTGCTGAAGGAACCAGGCGGAACACTTTGCCTTCAGAGCCGGGTCGCGAATCGAAAGGTTCTTATTACACTTGAAATAATCCAACACCTTCCGGGCCTTCACAGGGTCAGCTGTCTTCGATTTTCTTCCCCTTCCAGCCCGCCGCTCGGTCGCCTGGGGCTCCTTAAACGATTTTACCACCCGAGACACAGTTGTATGGGTGATTTCCAATTGTCTTCCGATCCATCTCATGGTCGCCGTCGGATTTTCCTTAACGGCGCGCAAAATTCTCCGGCGATTTTCTTCTTGTTTCGATGACATATTGAGATACCGATTGTTATGAAATTTTGCACATGTAACCAATTTACTCCAAACTAGTTATACTCAGAAATTTTCATCCATTTTTACCCACGGACAAAACAGTTACACAAGGATAAAAAATTGTGCATTTTTTTCGAGTATAGGCCTTATCTGTTGACCTTCGAGAGAAGTCACTTAATTTGGACAAATACACATAGTTATTTGGTTTAGTCCAGAAAGCTACAGTTAAAGGTGTTGATATTAGATTTCGAACTCCAGGATAGTTTGGATAACCTAGAACATCCGAAAAATTATCTCATAATGTATGTTGTTCTTCCAAGATTTACAATGAATATTGTTCAACACACATTGTAGCTTTGCATAGCCCTGAAAGCTTTAGTTACAACTATAGGGCTTATGTTCTAAGCTTAAGGATAGTTTGTTTGACCTAGAACATGTCATATTACTTAAAAAAGTTTGTTGACCTTTAGGAAGATTAATTGAATATGTTCGAATATTGATTTCAACTTTGTATTGCCTAAAAATTACTGTGACAGCTGTAGACCATCCCAAGATTATCATCTTATATATTTTCGAAAATATTCACTGAATATGCTTGAATACGTCACGTAATTTAGACATCCCAAAAAAATACTGTTATTGCCGTAGATTTCAAGTTCTAAGCTCCTGATCATCATCATCATCAATCAGACCAAGGCCGGTGTGGCCTCTGCAGTACACAGAAGTTGCCTCCATTGTAATTGGTCCATGACTGTACCTCGCTAGCCTCGCTGTCTGCGGCGAGTCCGCAGGTCGCCTTCTACTTGATCGATCCACCTTGCTCGTTGCTCATTCGAGAACCATTTTAACAGACACCAACGCGCCCTCCGCTAGCAACGTCCATGTTTCGTGGCGGTAGAGAACTACCGGTCTAATTAATTTTTTGTAGATGGTCAACTTTGTAGTTCAGCGAACTTTGTTTGATCTTAGCGTCCTTCGGAGTCCAAAGTAGACATGATTGCCAGCTATAATGCGCCTTTTTATCTCTCTTCTGGTGTCGTTATCGGTGGTCATCAATGAGCCCAGATACACGAATTCGTCTACTGCCTCGATTTTATCACCGTCGTAGTAGGAGACTAACATATACTAACATAACCTATACTCGTAGTAGTAGACTAACATTGTCTTCTCGTGAGGTCGCCTAGGTCTTTGCCCGATTGTTCCGATTGTTAACTTCTGTATTATTTGTTGTATTGATTTTTTTAAGGGAGGCTAGCTGCCCCTTCCCCAAACAGTTGTTTCGCCGGAGGTCTATCGTGCACTGAACTGTTTAGGGTCCCACGCTGACACGAGAACGATGGTCAGCCGCTTCTAACATGGAGAACAGACGCTGTTTTGAGCCACCCCTGACATGGAGAACAGACGCTCAGATAGACTGCACCCTTTGGAGAGGGCAGCCTTCCGTAGCGACATATGACCAAGGTCCCACCGGGGTTGATTACCCGAACTTTCCAATGGTTACACATAACCCAGTCGGCACCACGGGGAGGTAAGGATTGAAGTTACTGGACAAGGGGCAAAGGAACGCAGTATGAACTGCTATTTTATACCTGCAAATGTGCGAAGTACCAATGGTACGCATTGCCCAGTAACTTACCAACCTCTAAGCTCCAGAACAGTTTGGATTACCTTGAGGATCACATAGATATAAATTAATGATCTTTCATAAGATTCATTGGCTATGTTTGGTGTGGCTCACTAGAGGTTAAAAACGATAACATTTTAAAGAGAATGATGAGATGATTTCTATTTGCATGGGTGTTCTAAGTTGAAGTATTAACAGTTCTAAATAGCAATTGTAGTCGAAATAATTTTGACTGACGCGATCCCAGGTCAATGGAGTTTCAAACATATTTGCGTCAAATCTCTTGCACCAGATTTCAAGGAGAAATTCGATTTAATCAAAAAGTAGAAATTGGTGAGACCATTCCAATGATGTAAATTATGATAAAGCTAACAATATAGGGTGTCCCAGTAAGCCTAAGCACGATTTATAAATAACAATACGAGCAATGTGTATTGAGAATCTTTACGACATATCTGCTAGGACCCCCCCCCCCTCCCTGTATGCTATAAGACGAGCTTGAGACGTTTCTCAAAAGAATCGCACGCGGCATGCACCTAGTCCATCCTAGCATGTCGTCCCAGATCTTGTATATGAGCCAATTTAGGCGTGCCGCGAAAGTATCAGTTTGTCCAGTCTTTTCTTTGTTGTAGCCTCCGTTACCCTGTGAACCTTGGGTTTCTTGTACAGCTTGTATTCCAGCTCCTTCGTCATGATAGTGTGGGCAATCCTGATAGACATATCTAGGTCAGCAGCAGTCTTCCGGATCGAGCGGTTCATTTTTAACGGGTGCTGGCGTCCTCACCGAACGCCTCCACCCGCATCTCGCACGATCCATGGCCTAGCCCATATCCCTGTACCAACGGATGGTGATATAGATGAAATCCCGCACTTCCCGTTGGGTTTTAAACAGGGTCACTCACCTCTCGCAAACAACTTTACTACGATGTTGCTTTACTTTACTACATCGTGCGCGGTAAACAAACAACAAATGACAGCAAGTTGACACCATGCGCGTCTGTTGGCCTACACTCAGGAAATTATCCGTACGATTGTCATACGATCGGAACTAAGAACCACAAAGCAAGGGTCCAAGACTCATTCCATACGAAACCGTATGAAATGATTATTGTTGCGAAAGAAACATGCCTCTTATTTACTTTCAATTGACATCACTTACCAAGCGTGTATAGTTTCGTAGGATTGTGGCTCGTCTCTGGATCCCGAGGTTCATGGTGCGAATCCCGATTGCAACTTTTTTTTTCTGTGAGGAAAATTTTCATACGATCGTCCTATGAACTTCTTTCCATTAGATTATCGTATGAAATTTGCAATAATATCTTCTAACAAATTTCCATAAGATACTCCTATGAATTCCTTTGGATTTGTTCACTCAGTTATATACAGGCTGAAGCTAACGCCAATACCAATACACAAAATGCACATCGTGCGCACCTACACAACGATGAAAAGTTGTATTCGAACTTGTTGAACACCCTGTACAGTTCAACGTGAGTTTCCTAGATCCATTTAATCGTACGCCAAAGAACGAACTTTTGATATAACACTGCTCATTAGCTCCATCACATACTGTTTGCCAATGACTTTTGATACTTTTTTCCAGTCTCTTTAAAAAGATTTGAGTTTTGATACCTTTTTCCAGTCTCTTACAAAAGTTTTGAAGGAATTTGATGCCTGAACATGTTTACGCAAATTTGCCTTAGTCTGAGCCCAAAAACTATCAATTAGTCTCGGTTTGGAGGATTCATCTCCTTAAGTACGAATTCGACTCCGTTTGGCTTTGCACCAGGCTACTGTGTCCTCACTGATGCCAAATCCGGCCAGAACAGTACAGGATTATTATTTTTTCCGGATCATGGGGAGCAGGCGCCGTTCCAAGCATTTCCGAACGTAAACATCAGCAGTCATTGTATCAGTTGTTACAAATGGATTTGAAATCATTTCAAAGCACACTCACAAATTGCTTGCCAAACCATTGCGAACATTGGAAAAATTGACATATCGGCATCGCCAGTAGTTTGACCAGCAAGGAGCACCAGAAGCGTTTTATAATCAAATTTCACGAATAATATTTTTACGGGCTCTTGGTTTGACAGATGCTGTTGGTTTTTCACCTGATTTTGGCTTCTTCTGCTTCTTGCAAGCCCTTAGTCCATTGCTTGTATCTTTGCTCGCTTGACGTTACTTCTCGAAGTTCCCAGCGTTTTGGCCACATCTTGAACGGAAGTTCTCTTTTTACAGGCAAAAGCTTGCATGATTTGCCGGTCCTGTGTTTGATCTATAGGGCTTGGTTTACGTCCAGATTTCACCATACTTTCGAATCGCGTTATGAGCTGCTTCGATGCTCACACTTTCCATTTTCGCCAACTGACTCAGCGAAACGTTGGGAAAAGGTCATGATTTTGATATTTCTGCAATAATACAACAAACTACTAAAACGAAATGGTTGAAACGTGATGATTGGATCTTACAGATACGTTACTTTTTACTGTCGCGATTGTTTTAGTTGTGCGTCTGGGGAATTATTTTAATGACTTTAATTCAAGAGACTATTAAAGCTAAACTACCGGTATAGAGAATTATTACTCTATAACCTCACGGCTACTCGCTTCCCTGAGTCTGGCTTTAGTAACACTTTTCGATGACCTTTCTTCAATTTGAAAGGTCTGATCCCTAGCTAAATAATATGTTGTTAGAATTAGTTCTCATGATCATGATCAATAAACTCACGCTTTTCGATAATGAATCGAACTTTAAGATTATTAATAATACAAACAGTATAGGAAAATTTGATGTTTAGTCAATAACAATTAGCGAATAAAGAAATGTCGAGCAAATGAAACTTTTTGTCGTTTCTCTAAATTGTTTGATATCAGGTATTGGTAGATTGTTCCCAGCTTCGTCTAAGAGTATAACACTTCTTTCAGTGCCTTTAAATAAATGTACTACGACTTGGCATTTTAAAGAAAGCAGAGTGTGCTATTATTACTGCTGATCATGTTCTTGGTCCTTTAGCATGAGATGAGTCCTCTCACCTACGACAAGATAAGAACCATGATCTTCGAGAGGGAACTTCAGTTATCAAGATCAAAATAAGGTATTAAAATGTTGTTTTCTCCTGCTCAGGAAACCATGACTCTGTCAGAAAGATTAAAAAGATAATTTCAGAATCCTTTATAAAATTCTCAGAAAAATCTAAGCATAATAATCCACAGTCAAAATTTGCCCAGAATCCTAAGAAAAATACGGGCCAACGACCACCAACATCTGTCAATGCCTCAGTCTTCTTCTCCCGCTTTCTAATGACGATGACAGTTCGCACATCAACCCAATTGAAAGAATGATCTCTCGGTCTCGGAGGAAGATCTAATTTTACATGAAAACGCGTTTCATGTATTGGATTTAGTTGGATCATAAATTAAAAATCCGAACGCAAGGAGCTTGACGACAAATGGTTGGGGAGTGGTGGTGTTTGAGATGAAGCAACTAGGCATTATTCATTGGAATGTGAGAATAAGATATATATTTTTCCTGTGAAGACGTGGTTGTAATTGGTTGTGTTTGTGGATATAAATGTGCTGGTTTTCAGAGATGAAAATGAGGAGCAATGACGACACTATAAATACGTGTGCTATCAACTACGTGACGAATTACAAGCGGGTTTATAATCATATTGCAATTAGTTCTGCTATAAAGCACACTTTTGATCTATCGCCCATATAACACGCAAGCTCAACTGCCAGCGTATCAAATACCCTTTTCGGTCACCCGGTTAATTGTTTCCGATAGTGACTTAAACCAACATCGTCGTCATCGTCGTCTGTTGCTACTTTGAACCACAATAAGGCAGTGAGTCGTCCAATTACGAAGCTGACATGATAATGACTGTCATTAGTCATCATCCACCGTCGCCCCGCAATGGCAAAAAAAAGTCATTGGAAACGCGACATATGTGGGTTGCTAAGAAAAAAGAATTATGCAATGCCTCATAAACGCTAATGATCCACTGATTGTTATTATTTTGTTGCGATCACCGTTTTCGGAAGTTGGTATTATTTTGCAAACAATGTAGACGACGCCTCACCAAACGAATAATCGGAGCATGAAGATTCGTTCCAATTTGGCATCCGCAACTCGAAGACGTACTCTGCAGCTGCTGTCGAAATGAAGACATTCAAATGGGGTTCAACCGAGCAAAACCAACACCCCACCACCGACCGTTGTTGCTGTTGTTGTTATTGTTATTATTGCTGCTGTCGTAAGTACATCACAGTTGAAAGGTATCGATAAACGATTATGATGGTTTTCGATTTCTCTACAATAGGTAAGAAATTGAATGTTGCCCAACTGAAGTCAACCTGAAGCGGACGTCGGGCTTGGCATGCGATGCGAGGCAGAGAGGAAAATCATCGTTTCTCCTGCCTGTCTGCCGTCACCTGGAGGACATTAAATGTTGAAGAACAAGTCAGAGTTCGGAAAATGAGACGCTACACCAGTGAAGTGGAGTTTGGAAGTGATACAGCAGCGTTTGTTTGTGTGCATCGAGTTACTGCATTGCAGAGGTATCGTCGTAAATGGGCTGAGCACGCTTTGGAAACCGCCAGACTCATGAGGTACTCATGGCGAAGATAAGATTATAATAAATATAAGTTTGTTATTGGTGGAGTTTCGCTGGTAAATGTGTGGGAAATTAACACTATTATTTAGACTTAAATCGAAATGATTGATTCTATAGACTGTTCCGTTAATTATAAATACACTAATGCTTAACTGTCAATTCAAGATGCGTGCAGTATTTAACCAACCTTTGGCTGAGTCCTGTTGTTTACATCCAAATTAAACTGATGTTTTCATTTATTTTTCTATTTTTCGCACGGAAGTTTGAAAATGCGTGGTCTTCCTCCCGAGCAAAGAAAACGGATCGTCCACAAACGGTGCACGGTGGAAAAATATCTCGTCCATTCATTAAGACAGACACAATGAATGGTCAAATCTACGCGAAGGAGTTTCTGCAAAAAAAGTTGCTACTCTTGAAAAAAAACAGCATAGCAAGCCTACAATCTTTTGGCCTGATCTTGCTTCCTGCCATAACTCTAAACACGCACTGGAGTGGAATAAAAGGAAAATGTCGTATTTGTACCAAAGGAGATGAACCCACCAAACTACCCAGAGATTCACCCCATCGAAATTTACTGGGCATTGACGAAGGCAAAGCTGAGAAAACACATGGATAGTGTTGAAAAATTTAATAAGATTGACCAAAAGTGGTGAAAATTGAAGGAGAAAGCACTGTGCAGAAGCTTATGAGTAATGTTAAGGCATAAGTTAGAGAACTCGCCTACCCTATGAAAAATCAAGCAAATTGAAATGAAGATGGAAAGAAAACATTGTTATTTATTATGCTTGAAAATAACATAACCAAAAATCACAGTATGGTCTTTTTAATTTGAGAAAGAATGTGTATTTATATGTTTTGAAACAGTCTATACGCACACAGAAAGAGCAGTAGAACAGTATGGCAAAAAATTACATCTGAATTTTGTTCATATACCGAACAGACTCGAAACTTGAATGAGTGATTGACATCAAATCAAAGGGTGTATGTTACGAATAATTATTGTTTTGTTATTTTGTTAATTATATTATGGTATCCAGAAGTTTGTCAAAACAACAAGTTTGTTTGGAACAACAAGAAAAAAACTGAAGGGAAAATTATTAAGGTACATGGTGGGTTGAATGTCAAACGAAAATGGAATGTCGTAAAAACTGGGAAACTATAAAACATTTGAGAACTATTTGATCCAACAAACCACTCCCGCTTTCTTTCTACATTACGATTTTTTTTAATTGCGATTATTTTTTCGATTTTTGATCCTGTATTTTAAAAATCTCAAAAAGGACTGAATCGAAAACAAAATGACCATACCTGTTTTTTCATAGCAAGTAATAAACAAAAACAAGCAAAAATTAGAGAAAACTGTATAGCCTGTATCGTTAATTATGAGTACACCTCAAAATTGTTGTATTTAAATATTTTTTTATTTATTTTGCAACTTTATTTCATTTACACTGTTTATTGACCATCAAAAAAATCCATTACATCAGTATTCATTTAATTTCTCGTAGATCTGGCCAGCTCTCGCACCTTCTTCTTGATGTTCCTCATGAGGTTTTGCACAACCGTTTTGTCGATGGATTTGTTTACGTTTACAGAGTCTTTTTTGAATTTTATGGGCTGCAAAATGGTGAGTTGACAACTGTGATGGAGCGTGCGTCCCCGCAACATAGCTCTGGTCCTCACAAGTTCCTACCTCATGCTTCCACGGGTCAACAGATGACAAAGACCGCCAGCTAAGGGTTGCGTACTTAGCTGGTAGTGCAGTCTGGGCACTGTTGTCCTTCTGACTTCAGCTAGATTGAGGAGGTGCGTGCCGAGCGTCTGTCCACCAAGGAGGTGCGGCTCAGTAAGAAATGCTGTATCTCGTCAGCTATACCTTAGGAGGCAGTCCCACCAACGCAATGTAGCCAGCGCGGTAAGATAGCATGCTAAAGTCTTACCCTACCACGAAAAATGTAAGTATTCTTTATTTTGTGAGAATTTTCCTCATGTTATTGCCCACAACTATTTTATAAGGAACAGTAGAAATTTGCAACATCCCAGTTAATTGAATCTAAAGTTCAGTAAAGCCGTGAAATTTTCATTTTGTCTTAACTTTTTATGAATCATTTATGCTAAAAATGTCTACTGTTCCTTTAACAACTATATAACGGGACTTCTGGGGGGGGTAGCCTAAGGCAGTCGAAGGATTTGTTGACTGGACAAGCGTTCGTGGAGTCGCCAGTCCCTTGTCATGCGAAGACACGCGGCCTTCTGGCCGTAGTCTTCCGAAGGTCCTCACTGAGATCGGCTGACCCTGCTACAAGAAGCCATCACGTAGGCTATTCTCTCAGAACAACCTGCTGAGAATAGTCCTGCAGCCATAGGTAATCCTTGCATTGATGGTGGGTTCTTATTACACATCACATCACATCACAGAGTCTTTTTTGAATTTGATAATGTCATCTGCCCTTCTTGCTTTCTTTCGCAGCTTTCCTTTCATCAAAGCCAAAAATTTCTCATTGGGGCTTATTTGCGGACAATTTGGAGGATTCATCACCTTTTCATCAAATTGGACATTGTTCTCTTCATACCAGTGGCACACGCATAGTGGAATGATGCCAAATCAGGCCAAAACAATGCCGAACCTTTAGTGGCAGAATTCGATTCTGCAGGCATTTCTTCCGGTACATTTCGACGTTCACCGTTCCACGCTTCACGGTGTAAAACTGTGCCGCTGGAAGTGCCCTGTAGTCCAATTTGGCGTACGTCTCGTCAGCCATGATAATGCACATGTCATTTTTTTTCAAACAGTCGTCGTACAGCTTCCGAGACCGAGTTTTCACGGAAACTGCCTGAATTTGGCGTCTTCAGGGAATTTCGCTCCTTTGCGCGTTGGACCATTCCAATCGTCGTTCCATACATTTTTGCGCAATCTCTGATGGATACCTCCTTTTCTCCTTCAAGAACTTTGTAAATTTGTTGGTCTAAATTTAGGTTTGACGCACCTATTTTTCTACCACGGCCGGGTAAGTCCTTCAATGTGTTATGCATAACAAACCGGTAGATCGCATTTTAGAACGCACAGGCACTAACACTTTCTTCTTTTGCCAATTTTCTTAGCGACAATCCCTTTTCAGTGCAGTTCTTGGTCATAATCGATTTTCGCTTTTCTTCCGTGAGACCTCGCATTGTTTCGCTTGAGGTAAAACTTTAACGTTTAATAAAGGGTTTCGTTTGTTTACAAGGCATGCAGTACATTGACACTAAGCAGCTTTCAAAATAAGTCATAGTCTTTTTCACACAGCACCTCAAAGGTGTACTCATAATTAACGATGCAGTCCTTCATTCAATTCAAGTCTTGCTCTCTTAGTTAGTTTGAACAACATGAAAACAATTGAACGCAACTTTATTTCAAAAATTTTCTGAATTTGGATTTCACTCCACTCATGAGGTACTGGACAGTAGTTTTCTTGAAACCGCAGACCAATTCTTTTTGAATTATTCTTCCATGGGCTTGCACTCCTTACCACCCTTGTTGAAGTTGCACTTGGCGATAACCCAGTTGCGTTTAATTGGACGAAGCTGTGGACAACTGCGAGGATTGATTGTCGTTCTCTACGAAATCTTCTCCATTTTTTACGAAATCATCTTTGATCCATTGTACTGTTGTGTTGACGCAATGGACTAACGCCAAATTACGCCAAAACAAAGGAGGGACTTTGTAAGGCTTGTTCGCGACAAATTCTGGACAGATTACATTTGGAATAAAACAAATTCGCTGTTAGTTCAATCCAAGATGCATTTTTTGTTCATTTAATTGTGCCTTATTAGTCATCTTAAAACTAATTACAGTTACTTATTTGGGCTGCATCAAGAAACTACGAACTTTTGAGTTCATTCCAGCCATAAGGGTCTGTGCAGACTTCTCTGCAACCGATTTAGCTGCTTTTGTCCAAGATTTTCGAAATGTTTCTATAGTTGTAGCTTGTTGTTTATATTGAGAGAGTTTTCCCTGCACGAGAGCCCAATACCGCTTGATAGGTCGCAACTCCGGGCAAATAGGTGGATTCGCCTTTCGGTACAACATGGACTCCAATCGCTTTATACCATTCCAAAACATCTTTGGCATAGTGACAAGATGCCAAATCAGGCCAGAATGGCGAGGGAGCAATAGGAATGGTAACAATCGCTTCTTTAAGCATTCTTCACGGTACATTTTTCACCTTGAACAACTTCATACCTTGGCGGTGCTTGGAACTATGCACGAAAGTTGAGGACATTTCTATTTTTCTAGCCACAATACATACCGGAAGATCTGGTCTCTTCTGCAATATTTGCTTTACCTTCGCGTCCTTCTGGTGGTTCCTGAGATCCGTTTTTATTTCGCTCCCAGTCTTCTTGGCTGTTGCCAAACGTGTATCGAAAGACTTAAGAACGTTATGGACAGTGCTTGCAAGGAAACCACGCTTTTTTGCAAGTTTGCTTACTGACAGATCTGGATTTTCATTGTGACCAAACTTGCTCTTCTTTCGACGCCTTCTTTGATCTAAAAGCTTGTAGTATCACCAAGAACTGAATTTTACACAATGAACAGACATACGTTCATCAGTCTGCGAAATATTTCACGCGTTGATGAAGTATTTCTAGAAATATACGTCTTTAGGGGTGTCCACATTTTGTGGCGAACAAGCCTTATTACTTGTATAACGGAAGCATCCTTTTCTCCAAACACTCAGTACGGTAATCTTCGGCATTGATCGTACCTTTAGTGTAGAAAATCGATGACAATGGAGCCGCAGGAACAAATGGCCTGCCATACGAGAACTTTTCTAGCCAAATTGTTCCACCTCGAACGACTTTTCGGAGATACTCAAATCTTTACCGATGACCTTGCTTGGTGTGAAATGGCGGTGCTGGATGCGTTCTGTAGTCTTCTTTCACATATGTTCCATCATCGATAACTATATAATTTTTTGGCTCTGGTTTTCGCCCTGGGGTTTTGCTCAACAGCAATTTTCTGCTTCTTATAAGTCTTCAGGTTGTTGCACTTTTTGATCCTTTGCATTCCGACGGAGGTACCAGCCTTTTTGGCCAAATTACGAATCGATATCGATCTGTTCCAAAGGATGAGGTTGACTACCGATCCAACTTTGGGTCAGCTGGACTGGAGCTGGGTTTCTTCCAATTTTTGGCAGCTTCTCGAACGAGTAGTGTTCAACGAATCGTGATGAATTCCGAAACGTTTCGGTATTTTTAATTGTGCCAATTACTTGAATTTTACCACTCATTTTGGTTCGTGACATCTTGAAATTGGATTACTGTTTACCGAAAATTCAGTTGTTGACAGATAAACGCGTTAAATGTAGGTAGTCTCAGACCTATAGTCTTACGCGTGATGTGTGAGAGCATCGTAAGTGTCGTTTATTTTCGATACAATCTTTACTGTTTCCTTCGCCTCTGGAGTTTTCTAAGTAACTGTTCCGAATTATGTTATTTTTACTTTAAGACATTCTCCAATTCATTACCTTACCAATCAGACCAAGGCCGGTGTGGCCTCTGCTATAAAGAGAAGTTATCTCCATTGTAATCGGTCCATGGCTGTACCTTGCCAACCTCGCTATCTGCGGAGGGTCCGCAGGTTGCCTTCTACTTGAGCGATCCACATTGCTCGTTGCGCGGCTCTTCTTCTTGTACCCATCGGTTCGTTTTCAAGAATCATTTTCACTGGGCTGTCATCCGACATTCTAACGACATGCCAAACTCATCGTAGTCGACCGAATTTAACGTTGTGTTCGATGGGAGGATCTCCCAGCAACTGATGCATTCATGGTTCCTTCGCCTTCTCCATATTTCGTTTTCCATATGCACTCCACTGTAGATCGTACGCAGGACCTTCCGTTCAAAGACACTAAGGGCGCGTTGGTCCTCCACTAGCAATGTCCATGTTTCGTGGCCATTGATAACTACCGGTCTAATTAATGTCTTGTCGATGGTCAACTTTGTAGTTCGGTAAACTTTTTAAGATCTTAGCGTCCTTCGGAGTCTAAAGTAGGCATGATTGCCAACCATAATGCGCCTTTGTATTTCTCTGCTGGTGTCGTTATCGGCGGTCACCAATGAGCCCAGATACACGATTACATCCACTACCTCGATTTCATCACCGTCGATCTGAACTCGAGGTAGGAGGCTCTTCTCGTGAGCCTCTTTCCTTCATGTATTTTGTTTTCAACGCATTGATTGCAAGTTCAATCCTACCAGCTTCAGCCTTAAGTCGTTTCGATGTACGTTTCCACCATCGTTTCAAAGTTACGTGCTACGATATCAACGTCGTCGGCGAAGCCAAATAGTTGGTCAGACTTCCTGAGGATCGTACCACTCGTGTCTATCCCAGCTCTTCGAATCACACCCTCCAATGCAATGTGAAGCAATCTATCACCTTGCCATAGCTGGTCTCGATCGATTCTATCATAAGCTGATGTGAAATCGGTGAAAAGATGATGTGTGGGCACATTAAATTCGCAACATTTCTGCAGCACTTGCCGAATCCCTAAAATCTGGTCCGTTGTAGCGCAGGCACCCATGGATCTCGCTTGGTATTGGCCCACGAACTCCTTTACAATTGGCGATAGGTAGCGGCATAAAATTTGGGAGAGCATCTTGTAGGCGGCGCTCAGTACCGTTATTGCACGATAATGGCAGCAATCCAGCTTGTCGCTCTTTATATAGATGGGACACAATATTCCTTCCATCAAATCCTCCGGTGAACATTCCTCCTCTCAAATCTTGGTAATTACCCAAAGCAGCGCTCTGGCCAGGGCTTCACCACCGTATTTTAATAGCTCGCTTGGGAGTTGGTCAACTCCAGCAGCTTTATTGTTTTTCAACTGACCAATTTCCTCTTCAACTTCCTGAAGGGTTGAGGTCAGGATCCTGTCATATTCTACGCGTGTTCCTAGATTTATTATCGTGCTACTTTCGCTCGCTGTAATATTGCCGTTCAGGTACTCGTAGTAGTAGCTCAATGTTAGGTCGTGGCGTCCGAATTCGACGCGTATTGTACACCGTCGAAAGTTCTGAGTACATACATAATGCAGCTAGGTAGTGGTCCGAGTCTATATTCGCGCTGCGGTAAGTGCGGACGTTGATGATGTCGGAGAAGAATTGCCCTTCAATAAGAACATGGTCGATTTGATACTGTGTTCGTTGGTCAGGTGATCTCCAAGTGGTTTTGTGGCCTTTACGGGGGAAGAAGGTACTTCGGACTACTAAACCACGGGAAGCCGCAAAGTTCACGCATTGTTATCGTTCGAAATGGAAGAGCTATGGCCATTTAGAATCCGGAATAATAAAATCATCTGTATCTCGGTAACGGATTGACGTACAAATAAGTTTAATACATCAAAACAAAGGAAAAAATCATTTCTCTTCGTTTCTAATGAAAATTTGCACTTTCTTCTTTATTCCTCCCATCAAACGCTGCACACTTCCGGAGTCAACTTCCTTGGCACATTTGTTCCACATTTGGATCATCTGAGTCGCGTCCCGAGCTGTATTTCCACTTTTCTTAAGCTTCCGCTTCATTATTGCCCAAAATCTCTCGATGGGCTGGAACTGTGGGCAGTGGGATGTATTTATGTTTTTATCAATGAAATCTACGTTATTACCGCGACCACTGGATGACTTCCCGGCTGTAGTGGCAACTCGCTAAATCTGGCCAAAACATCACGGGACCTTTGAGGGCTTTGATGAAAGATAGTACGCGGTTTTTGATGCATTCTTACTTGGACAGCTTCGAGTCCATTGTCTTATTCTTCACGAACACTTTGGTCTTTGCACCGCAGCTGCATATCCCTTGCCAAATCATCAGTTTTTTGGCAAATTTGTCCATAAAAGCAAACTTAAACTTCACAGGAACATCTCCTCGTGC
The DNA here is from genome assembly GCA_034211315.2 of Aedes japonicus. Lineage (NCBI taxonomy): Eukaryota > Metazoa > Arthropoda > Insecta > Diptera > Culicidae > Aedes > Aedes japonicus. Next base: position 183,539 of record JASCZW010000310.1, on the reverse strand, counting down.
CATCGCCATGTAGCATTTTTGCCCAGGAAGCTGTCCGAAATCCATTTTGGCGTAGGTTTTATCGTCGATGCGCAGGCATCCTTGGTACTTCGTCAAAACCTGCTGGTTCGGAAATTGTACCGAGTTTTGATGACGAAACCTTGCTTCAACGGTCTTTACAATATCCTGCTCGCAAACGAATTCTTCGAACGGTACTGCGAGCAGCAGCGTATTTTTGTGCGATTTCATTATCTGATAGTCCAGGGTTTCCTCTGACGGTTCTCAAAACCTTCTGGTTCAGCTTGCCATCATATGTTCCACTACGGCGCTTACCTTGAGGCACTCGATCCACGCTCTTACGCTCCCTGAAACATTTAAGCACATCATACACGGTTGATTTGGCGATTCCGGATTCTAACTGGACAGAACTTTATGCAGGCTGTTAGGCCCTATTACCTATCTTACCTACATACCTCCCGTCCTACCTGAGCATTCATGTCGCCAATGACGACTTTTATGTCCCGCTGCTGGCAGCTATCATGCACTTGCTCTAGCTGCGCGTAGAACGCTTCTTTTTCGACATCGGGTCTCCCTTCGTGTGGACAGTGTATGTTGATGATGCTGTAGTTGAAGAATCGACCCTTGATCCTCGGCTTGCAATTTCTCGCATTGATCCGGTGCCCAGCTCGTATGTGGTACCACAGCTCTGGTAAAAAGTAACCGCAAGATGCCCGCTTTTCCCTACCTTCTGCCCTGTCCAGCAAACCTCCTGCAGTGCTACGACTTCGAACTTACGTGGTTGAGGTTCGTCGTAGATTATCATAATGCAGCCAGGGAAGCAGAGCGATTTGCAGTTCCATATTCTGAGTTTCCAATCGTAGTCCTAATTTCGTCGCCAAGGTCTTTGCCTATTGTTCCAAACCGTATTAACTTCTGTAATATTTGTAACATCGATTATTTTAAGGGCGGCTGACACGAGGACGATGATCAGCCGCTCCTAACATGGAGAACAGACGCTGTTGTGAGCCGTCTCTGACATTGAGGACAGACGCTCAGATAGACTGCACCAGTTGAAGAGGGCAGCCCCCCTTCCCAGTCAGCACCGAGGTTGGTTACCCGATCTTTCCAATGGTTCTTCATACCCCAGTCGGCACCGCGGGGATGTAGGGACAGGAGTTACTGGACAAGAGACTAAGAATTGCAGTAGAATCAATTCTTTACTTGCAGGTACGCGAAGTAGCAATGGTACGCATTGTCCAGTCTTTTGCAAACCACAAGATAAATCTCATGAAATAGTAGAAATTGGTACGTCCATTTCAACTATGGACACTAATAGACTATAATTGAATCGACTAAGTTTGTTAAATCAAACTTAGTCCGCCTGTTAATAGGTTGAACATGCGTTCGAGACGCCACTGAGTAAACCCAAAATTTGACTTTCCGGGCACACTTAAAGAATGCTATCCACATTCCACTCATTCATTTCGAATATCCGGTTCTATTCTCTCCTTCGCTTTTGCTCTCTCCCGGACATGCACCCTCATCCGCACAGAGACTACTAATCAGCTGTACCTCTAAATTGATACATCGTTCAATTTGTCGTGATTACGCAAATTGCGCTCGAATTCGATTAGTCAGTAAATGCGTTTGCGAGGTGTACTTAGTTATGTATGATGTGAGCACTGTCAGTTTAAAAACTGCAATCGCTTCCAGGGAAATGTAATTAGACAGAAAAACCAGCCAACCAGTCCCCAGTGCCTATCTGTGGTAACAATCATTATTGTCTTACTCGGCTGGGGCTGAGAGAGAATGCGGTTCGCCGTGTAGACCCCCTCTCTATCCGGGGTTTTGTTGTGTTTCGCAATGGAGATCTATAAATATGCGCACCGGTATGTAAAACAAGCTGCGCGCTCTAATTATCCGGATGGAGCACTGTGAAAATATAGGGCCTCGTTTTCAGATAGCTCCGGAAGAATTTAACCAGTGCATTCAAACTGGCAGCTTGACTTTAAATCCCAAGCTGAGTTGGTCAATAACTCAACAACTCGAGCAAATGAGATTACCTCTATGACAACGGTAGTCAGCAGCTGTACACATGATGGGGTAAATCTTATTTGCACTGCTATAGGTAAATAAGTACCGAGATCTCGTTTAATCATACCGTGTGTCTCCGGTGTATGCATGGGAATTTATTCCGGCGCGCGCGTCATCGTCATCGTCGCTGTTGTATGACTTTGGCACGTTCGCTTCAGCCACGCCACGCCATGATTTACCGGAGCCGGAGGTCTCCGGCTCGTTTGTATTTAATTGTCGCGTGTTGATAGCGAATCCACAAGCAGGTGTATTGCAAAAGCCATACTTACGAGATTTCTTCCGAGGTGTTATCATCAAATCGAAAGTCAGTCGCAGTGCAGAAGCAGTCCCCGAAGGGAAGTGCTTTAATTGAGTTAAATTTGTATCGTTATCGCGAATCACTATCATTGCGGCCGACCGGTAAGGTACCAACCATCCAGTGCATCGAAACTGTGCTTGCCGTGGAAAATTTTATGATAACATCTCGAAGCATGATTTCAATTTCCTCCAGCATGTGCTTTTCGTTGCAAGCTGCAGAGAGATCTTTAGGAAAGGATGTTATCAATTTTTGCAATTTTGTTTTCTGCAAACGTGATAATCATCATCATCATCGGAAGGTGTCTTTACAGTAACAATGAGCTTTATCTATCCTGAGTAATTGATTACTTGAATTTTTGGAAACAAATTTTGGCAGCTATCAAATAGTATCAAGTTGTAACGGTTCTGGTCAAATGCGTCGAGACTTCCACAGAAAGGTCGCGTTAAACGCATAAACACAAAAAGAAAAGTATGGTACCTATTTAAAGTTGCTGCCAATTTTTTCAGATAAACATTCCAAACCAGTAACATTTGATCGTGCTAAAACGGCAAAACAAGTTCTGTTTGCATAATTTGTTACGATTTTGACAATGTTTTAAACGAGTTCAAATCGTTGTAAATACCAAAAGCGACGACCAGCCCTACCTACAAGCCGGCATATGATTCAACTACATCTTCCTCTGACACAATTCTGATTGCTTGAGCTCGACCAGAGTCAATGAATGTTCGTTCCATTACTGCTCCTTTCCCTTTGTAAGCTCGGAACATTTCAGTGAATTTCCATCCAATAGTAAGGAACCTGTTTCGCTTTCCAAAAACCGCCAAGATGGAGAGGCTCTTGCAGCCCAAACCAACCGAGGAGCAACACCCACGCAATTCATCTACTTCAGGTCAGTTTTGAATATATATTTTTTACGGTTCTTCTTATGTTGCCTCCCATCGGCTCGTTAGGACGGACATGAACCCGTCCAACAGCAGCCGCAGCAGCAGCAGCAGCAGGCGCGGGAGATTTCCGCTTGGCTCTCGGGGCCAAAGAATACCTACCATGGGTTTTGGCAAAGCGAATCGGACGCGCAATAAAAAGCCGACAACCATCAAAACCACTACGTCAGTGCGGATTTTCGGGGTGAACGGGTGGTGCACTGTTGATGTTGCAGAACCGGTTCCCCCGTTGGATTACCTTTTAGGGAACTTTGTGTGAAAGTACGTCTTCTTGCAGTCGGTAGATCGGATCCGTAAGCTTTTCGGGCTGTGTCCTTTGAATAATATCATAGCGATGGATTATCGATGGATCTGAAGATTTGTGATTTACGTTTCAAATGAACTTTGAATTTACCGCATGGAAGATAGAATATTTTCTTTGATGAAGGGGTTACAAAAACAAAGTCCCATATGCACATTGTTCATGAGCTAAAAACAAAACAAAAAATAGACAATTGCAATAAAACAAATTTGCACCGAACACCTTGGCAAATGATCATTTTCTGCTCGCGAGTTGGCTCACATATTTACCCTCACCATTCTGTAAGCAAAGCCGGGAAGCATAGTGGGAATATTCCACATGATATGTGGTCAAAAATACATTTTTTTTCCATAAATTGACTAAAGGGTGAGTCGATAATTATTGGGACACTTAAGATTGATTGGTAAATCGGCGATAGTCATCCAAATAAAACCAATTTTTTACAGTAGTTCGGAACATGTATTTAGTTTAACGAACATACGTCAGTTAAAATGAGTCATTTTGGGATGAGTTTCCTCATCATTTCCTTTTCGTCCTTCCCCGAGTAGGAACGAATAACTTGATAACTGGCCATGGTATTAAGGAGCTCAGATTAAGAGGGAAAATACCTGAGGACAATACCATAAAATTGTTCCCACAATGTTATGCGAATACCAAATTGGATAAGGAGTGTATCGAATATAAGCTATCCACATACATTTGCGTTGTACGCATGTATTTGTGATGGTTTTTTATGCTCTGAACACTACATGCTGTGCGTTTGACTATCAGCTTTCTTTTGTTTACTTGTTTGTGCGGTTTAAATTCTGCGTTTTCAAAATGTCGCGTATTGAAAAGGAAGTGAAAATTAAGGTTCTGGACACATGGCGAAGTGAGAAGGGTATTACTATGCGAAAATTGGCGAAGCGGTTTGGAATTCATCATGCGAGTGTTAAGACCATCATTAATAAGTTTGGTGAACACTATTCTTTGGGTGAGCTACCAGGAAGAGGCAGAAAACCCGGTTCTTCCAACTCAAAACTGGAGCAGAAAGTGGTATCTCTAATCATGAAGAACAAATCAATGTCAATACGTGAATTGGCCAAAAAAGCAGGAACGAGTGTCGGAATGATCCAGCGTATCAAGAGGCGAAACCACCTGAAGACCTACAAGAAGCAGCAAATCTCGAAACCAAATACAGGACAGAAGAAGCGAGCAGCAACAAGGGCCCGGAAATTGTATTCGCGTCTTTTGCAGCGTCCGGATGCATGCGTTTTGATGGACGATGAGACCTATGTAAAGGAGGACTCAAAAACCCTTCCAGGTCCACAATACTTTACTGCCGTCGTTGGGGAGGGTGTGAGCGATGCGGACAGGTCGATTCAAGTGGAGAAATTCGGTCGAAAGGTACTGGTGGTTTGAAGTCAACCATTTTTTACACTACCGGAACTATAAATGCGGAAAGAAATTGTTGCTCAGCTTCGACCCATCGAACGTTACTGGGCAATTGTGAAGAGGGTCTTCAAGAAGACTGGTAAGGCAGCTGGGAACATGCAGGAGTTCAAAAAAATTTGGGTTCAAGCGTCCAAAAAATGCGATGCAACACTTTTCCGGAACTTGATGAAGAGCATCCGATCCAAAGTTCGAAAATTCGTGAAGGAATAACTTAAATTTCATCCGGTCTTCATTATATTCAAGTTTAACCTCGTAATATAAAGGATCGATTTTTTGTATGAATAAAATATCGGTTTTCAACATAATTTGAAAGAAAGTTTGTGGATAGCTTATTTTCAATACACTCCTTAAGACAACACCAAAATAATACCTCTCAGGAATTCCCAGGTTCCAAAATAATAAGTTTTGTTATTCGAGATATATTTCTAGGATTTTTTTTTCAATAGGGCGAATCTAACAATGAGAGATTCTCTCCTCTCTCGCTCTCTTTCATTTATCACAGCGCCATTATAAAACTTTTGTGGGATTCTTCAGTGCAGATAGAAACACAACAGTGCTGGCTAGCAGACTCTACAAATAGTAGAATGAAAAACGTAAAGCTGAATGTGATATTAATGACAGAGAAAGTAATCAAAAAGAGTTTCTCATTTGCAGATTCGCCCTAATGAAAAAAAAAACCCTAGATTTTTACAATCCCTATAAAATTGTACTTGAAAAACAAACACTTTCTTTATGTATAACTATTTATGGAATAGGTAAAATTCAACTCTAAACTAGTTTTACCCAAATTGATGAAATTTTGGGTAAAACTGTTTTAGAGTGTAATGTTTACATGTGCAAAATTGGGTCACTATTTGTCAAGTGCTTCTAAAGATGGCTTTCCAGCAAGAAGTTCTTCGACAAAAAATTATGGGCAACAGTCCCACAGATGGATCGCGGAACAGTTGGGAATCGACAATTTGACTGTATCCCGTGTGGTGAAATCGTTCAAGAAGACCCAGACAACCCCGCGGCGAGCTGGCAGCGGAAGAATGGCGAAGATGACCGACCCCGAGAACGCAAGGAAGGTGAGGGATTACTTCGAGCGCAATCCGAACCGTTTGATTCGGGACGTGGCTAAGAATGTATTTTATTTTATTCCTTTATTATCGAGATTGTCAGCCCTGGGCTGGCTCATCTCCCGTCGTAGTCAATCAAATAGCTCTTGGGTATTTTCGTAACTTCTCCGGGGGTGAGATTCGAACTTGTGACTTTGGCGGAAGAGGTTTGGATGGTGATCACTACGCAGGGGTCGCCCCCATGGGTCAAAAAGGTCAATTCTTCCGTCTGGTTCGTCCAGCAAACAATTAAGTGGGCCAGACTGCATGTCTTCAAAGTAAAAGTCCCACCTGAATGTTCCAGAAGAAGAAGGTCGACAAATTTGCCAAAAAGCAGCCACCAGCAAATTCAGCAAGCCGTACCAACGGCCAAATATATAAAAGAAAATACCTCCAGAAGCGCCTGCTGCCCTTCCTCTGGTCTCACGAAGCTGACACTCTGCTTCGGCCGAATCTGGCATCGAAGCTAACGATGCTGTTCTTGTGCCGCAGGAGGCAAATCTACCAAACCCACCAGAACTTCGCCCAATACAAAAAATCTGGGAAAATATGAAGGGCATGCTCCGAAAAACAAGGGAGGTCTTCAAAAACGACAAGGACTTGAAGAAAGAGTAGATGAAAGAGTAAAAAAAAAGGTTGACGAAAGTGTTGCACAGTATTTAATGAGTAGTGTTAAGTCCAAGGTGCGGGCATTTAGCCTAGAGAGGAGGTTGAATAAACCATCTTTAGAAAGACATAGCTTATATGTGTTTATTTTTTTTTAGTGTTTCAAAAATATCCGACTTAAAATGAATTTTGGTGATCATTTGTGTCTGTTCCATTTTTTTTTAATACAATCGTTAGTCCAAAGCTTTCTCATAATTTCTCAGAACTCTAATCAGGATATGAACTTAATTCTATGCTTACCATATCTGAAAAAAAATCTTTCTGACTCCCGATTTCTTCCATAATCCTAAGCAGGATACGGTAAAATACCTCAGTAGAATTTGATAAATGGAGTCCCGAGGAATACATAGCACGGTAAGATCCGAAAATAGAAATCAGAGTAATATATGCGAAATTCTTCGCATGATTTGCACATACTAAGTTAGTCAAAATGTTTTGAAAGCGGAAATGAAAACACTTTTTTGTTTTTTTTTGTATCACTTTTTTGCTCAGGATAGTCTCCCATAAGATAAATACTTCAACGATCTTCCAACTTTGTTGTCCCATCGCGAAAGTGACTTTCTGGAAGGCCTACAAAATACTCCTCTACGACGGCTATAACCTCTTCTTTTGATGAAAAATTCTTTCCACGAACATTTTTTTAATGTGTGAGAACAGTCAGAAGTTAGAGGGAGCAAAATCTGGCGAATAGGGTGGATGCTGCAACAATTCGTACCCCACTTCACTGATGCGATGCTCTTTGACGTTTTCTTGATGAAAAAATGTTTTTTTTCTTCTGCAAACCGGGTCTTTTTTCACATTTTTTTTTTTTAGCCAACTAGTCTAAAAGGTCACAATAGTAATCAGAGTTGATTGTCTTGCCAATTTTGAAATAATCTATCAATGAAATTCCTTTTGCATCCCAAAAATCGATCTTCCAAAACCATATTCGGCATTTTCGCTATGATTTCAGGTTGTCCTGAGCGTGAATCATCTTCAACGCTTGTACGGCCACGCTTAAACTCCAAAGCCTATCGGCGAACGATTGGAAATGAAGGAGAAGACTCCTTTAACACTTTCACCATCTTTGCATGGATTTCAGTGGTCGATAAACCTTCCACAACATATAATTTAATCACTGTAAACAACAAAGAATAAAATGACAGATCAAAACCGCAATTTTAAGTACCGTCCTTATAAGAGACGAAATATTAAAATGGCGTAAAAATTTTGGTTTTTCTACAGCTCCATAGATGTCGCCTTCAATACTTTTTGACTAACCTTGATAGAGATTGAGCCAAAATATTTCGGAAGAGCGCAGAAGAAGCAAAGAAACGAACTCAATACAGCGAACAAGATCAGCTCCTAGTTTGAGAAGGATGTGCTATAAATTATGATCTTCTTGCAGCCCGAATCAGAAATGAAATTCATTCAAAATATTGAGCATAGTTCGCTTGGAATGCTGCGACAATCTTGTTCGAAATGAAGATGTTCCCAATAATCCAGTAACTTACTTACCAATCAGACCAAGGCCATAAGGTCCGCTTATAATCCTTAGCAAGTTATTTGAAGAATTGTTACCAGGATTTAAAAGGAACTTCTTTTCAATTCCGATGTTGTATAAGTTCTTCCGATTTTTCTGACATTTTCAAGCTTTTCCCGCATTTCCTGACTTAATGTCCATTCTGTTTTGATCAGTATAAGAAAATACTTTTTAATGTTTTTCTCTACATCTGCCAAATTGCCCCCGTTGATTGATGTTCTTGTGAATTTTGTCCAAATCTTCCTGAAAATCTACTGTAAACTACTTCCATATTATTTCGTTCAGATCTTCTAGTGTGATTTTTTTAATTTAAGCTTTCGTCTGCTGCGAAATGGTAAATATAACAAAATAGAAGTATGGCATAGTACAGGCGAAGGCGAATGAAACAGTTGCAAACAGTTGAAAGCTACTTGATTGATTGATTGTACATGATGGCGTGATTAAAAAACCACTTATTTGTCCACTTATCCATACGACTTGTTAGTATCCATTCTTATATATATAAATTTCATTCGATGTACACCATATTCGTATAGTTATTAGTCAGGAACCATGAAAATTCTAAACGACATAAATTAATGTGATGGCAAAACCATCAGACTTGGCAAAAATTATGTTTCGTCACTAGATGTGGCCAGATCGTATTTGTGTTGCTTCCGAAGGGTCATAGTGCAAACTGTAAAAAATTAAAGAGGAAATGTTAAAACGTAGTACTTTTACTACCTGTCCATCAAAAAAATCTACAATTCCATTATAACATAACTCTTGATGTTCTACTTTATGGTCAATTCGGATTACAGTAGTTTTTTTTTTTGGAAATGCTGCAAATTAGAAAACTACAAGAGACAGCCCGATGGGGTTTTACGCAAAGCTGACGTAAGACAACGTAACAATGTGTAATGAATGGTATTATTTTTAAAGATTCTGTTTTAGAAAAATGAGCGAAAAACACAAAACATCTCCAGCGTTGCAAACGGAGGTCACAGCAGCGGTTCTTGGCTGCCTCGGTGGACGCTAAAGATTTTCACAAATATACATTGCAGCCACACGTTGCACCATTCCACTTTCACTTTTAAATACTTTCTCAAAATATTGCGAACCCTATCGATAGAGTCCATTTCAAAAGGCACCGAAACACTTTTAAACTCTGTTTGGAGTTTGAAAAGAATATAATCAACATTAAACAACTAGTTATTAGAAGATTATGTCTGTAATAGGGAAATCATCACATGCTAGCAACCAACGGACTGTGATTGTAAATAAGCAAACTGCAAACGACCTTTAATTATTTTCAATACTGAAATATGATTTTGTGAAATATTTGGTATTTATTGAACCGACATCAGTCAAAATTCAGGATCGGAATAACCACAATGAGAAAACTCTTATAATAATTCAGTAGAACTCTCTTTCAAAATCAGAATAGTAGGCCTGAAAACGGCCTTTTGTCTAAAATACATAATTTAATGGTTATTGGAATTTTCCCGAGCTTTGGAGACCGCGGCGCTTCGAAAGAATACCGTTCTGTCTGTATAGACATAAGAATTGCGGATTTTTAACACTCTTCGTTTCAGCATAGCTATATCATCATAGCATATTTTACAAATACATATATCTTAATATGGCTATCAACTGGATCACACTTGTTTCGCTCCTCATTGTAGTGCCAACCGGCTGACTATGAATTCTCCACGGGCTTGGTAAAACGATTGAAAAGCACACGCCGTTGTAGGCATGTGGTCCATACCGTTTCATGTTTTTTTTATGACAAAACAGTTCGACACCTTCGATTTTCCATGTATGAATTCTACTACGAGCTTCTTGGCCATCTTGGAATCAACCGGTCCACTTATGACACCACTTCCCTTTTGTCATTTGACAGGCAAATACTACTTTAATGGATCTATCCCACGGGACAAGGTGGAATTAGCGATATCAAGCTTCTTATTGATCCATTTAAGGAATGCATTCGGTGTAAAATAGGGTCGTTTTCACAATTTTTTTACGCGGTTTATTTTCGGCGATAACTCCAGAACACCAGTTTTTACAATTCACATTTTTTAGTGTAAATACTCAAAATTTTAAAAACTGTATTTTGACCAAAGCATGAAAAGGTTACACATGCAAACAAAATCGAAGCAATTTAAAATGTGTATGCATGTGAATTCATCAACTCTGTCAGTATTTTTTTACGAGTAAAAGTGGAACGTTAAAAAGACCTTAGTGTACACATTTTTTTTTGGCAGAATTTGCTGTCCCGAAGCCATGAACCAGTTTTGCTTAAGTTTTCAGATTTATTACTCATACGGTTTAAAAAATATAGACAAACTTGTGTGTGTCCTTTTTTGCGAATACACCCTTTACTAACTTGTAAACGATTAAATCAATAATACCGAACTCGGTTGAATTTAAACCGAGTGTTTATCTGCTAAACGCTCGATAGTCTGTTCGGTTCAAAATGGAACAACCCAGTTCTTGTTAAATTTCTACTTTCTTACAATCTGTCAAATTTACCGAAAAACTCGGTTGCCAAAAATAAATCCAATCAGCATTAACCGAACATCGGTTTACTCAAATGTAACCGAACGCTATCAAACAAACCGACTTTTCAGTTGCATTTACGGAATTTGGTTCTTTTTGGCAGTGCTGGGATTTTGGTTGAAATAGCTTTGAATCTAGCTACAAATTTCATAGTAATACCAGTGTTGTCAGTTACATTGTTTATTGATACAGGAAATTCTCTTACATTTTCCTATTTTCTATCCGTATTTCCGAAAACATTTTTTAGCAGGTGGTTTTTAAAATGCCTTTGCAAGCCAGAGGCATAACCTGCAACGTGTTCATGGCAGTAAAAACTGACTAAGCCGTCGGATGCCTGCAAATATAATTACAAAATTAGTATCAAATACTCACAGATGATTTCAGTTGAACGTGCATTTTCCAGTTATTGTCTTTCGGTATTTTTTTCCATTTTTACCAGAAAAAAACAGTACGGAGAATTTTTGCAAAAATACATTCGGCGCGCACTCGCGAGAAAAAATGGCTGCCGATTTTTCAGGCCTTATCGAGTCAGCTAAAATAACCGAGTTTTTCGGTAAATATAGCCGGCGCGAAATTGATTCGAGGTTTGTCGTTTAAGAGTGTTCAGCGAATGCTCGGTGCAGTTTACCGAGTTTTCTCGATTTTCGTGTACCGAACTCTTGAATAACTCTGCTTTACCGAACTCTTCGGTTCGTCTTACTTTTATATCTGTCAAATATATCATTTTGTAATCGAAATTCGGGTTTGACTCTAAGAAATACACCCGAAAACAGTATTGATAAACGATTTATTTGTTTTTTTGTTTGGTAATTAAAGTGTTTTTGTAGAAAATTGAACCGAGTTCGGTGTTATTTTCTAAGCGTGAAGTGATGGATATCTCTTATCATCTACAAAATCTCCCAGAAACGTTCTAAAAATACGCATTTAAGTGACAACCGATGTCCATCTGTAAGTAGATTTTGTTTGCCACCAAGAACCACCGTTTAGTAAAGGATTCAAGAGCAGTTAAAGCTTCCGTCCAATTGGTTTAAACAAATCGATTGACCCAAATAATATCCCATGAGTAGCATGAGATGAGACATAAAATAGAACAAGCACAATCCATATTTGATAACATTTTTTTACTCACAATTCTCCCACTGTGCCGATGTTTTATTGGCAAACGACGAACGAGTGTGAAGTGCAAAGGATGACATCATTTTTTGTCGGCTATAACTTTATGTCATCGTCGTCGTCGGCGTCGTCGTCGTCGTTGTCGTCATCATCACCATCAATATGGGCTAGGTGGTTTTATCCATCGTATTTGGGGATGGGTGGAAGAGCTGAACTACAACTTAGTCAGACGCTCGCTGCTTAATTGAATCAGAGATGATAACCTTGAATTTAGGTGCGCAGAAAGTAAATTTTTGAGCGGATGGTGGATGACGAATAGACGAATTGGTGAAGCAAATAATCGTTAAATTGAATTATCGCCTACGGGGTGGGTTCGAAAGATTTAGGAGGAAAGTTATTTCGTTGTAAATGTAAGTCGTACGTGTTCATTAGACCGATGCACTTTTCGGTTCACAGAGTTAAACGTTTCAAAATCGGGTCGTGTGGAATTGACACAAACTATATGATGTTTATGAATAACATCAATGGCTGATAGTGAAGCGATTCGGGTTAGCAAAATTTCAAAATTTGCATCAGTAATTTTTGCACAATCTTCCTGTGAGATTTTAAAATTATGATGATTAGTTCGAGTAAATTTTCGTCAACTCTTGTATGACTTACCTCTTGAACGGCGATTCCATTCCAACCCTGAAGTTGCATCTTTAAACTAATGAAAAAACGAATTTCAAGGACTACGAACACAAAATCGCAAGATAATTCGATTGTTCTTGGGGCGGTTGGGGAATCTACGGTCGTCCAGTTAAAAACTTAAAACCAACTTCCAGTTCTGTTTTTTCCCTCACAAATTCCCCGATGGCGATGCGACCTCGATCGAAGCGAAATTGATTTTTTCACTACATTCATAATTTATGCGCTCCCATTTCAGACCACAATTGTGTTCCTGCGAGCTGCAGCAGCAATTGGTCGCTTTCTCCCATCCCTACATTTTCGTCGTCGCGTTGCATGCACAAGCTAAGCAGCTGTGAATTATTGCACAATGGATGCAATCTGACTAGGAGCCATTTCCGTACGTTGGTTGCAGGGTGAGTGAAATATTGCTTCTTTCACCGGGGGTTGTATCAAAGTCGAAACGCACAAAAAGCCCGGCGAGTGCATGCAAGGCCTTCCAGTTCGGCTCTACTGCGTTAAACAACAACAAACAAATCCGAAAACCAATCAAAAGTAGTCTTTCCAAAAATAGTAAGTTGTTCCCGCACGAGTTGAAAATCAATTTTTTAATTACCTTCCAAATGGAATACACTCACACTCATTCACAACATGAATTCATAAACCGAAATCCGTTCCCAGAATAACAATATACAATATCTTTCCTACACGGTCGCAGACAGCGCGCAGAGTAGCACATGATATACTCGGTCCGTGGGTTCACCGTAGATCTTCAACGCGAATGGAGGTAACAATCAACATCGTAATCTGACGTCATCATTTGTACATATGCATTATATACATACAGCTGAATGGGGTGAGCTGGTGGGAAAATTTAAATGAGCGAGCTTTTCTAGCGTAAAACCTGAGCCATCCATGTATTGGGGGGGGGGGGGGGAATCGTGTTTCATTGCCTCAGACATGTGGCCTTTAGTACCTCTAGAATTCAGGGCTGTGGCGTCAGATCAAAATCGACCGACTCAGACATGGACTCTTCGACTGCTAATCTTAGTACAGAACATTGGTGTGATCAAAGAAACTCCACGAAATACAGAGTACGGCAGTTCAAGTGCTACATTGAAAACAACATGTAAATTCAACTAAACAATACCTTTTTACCTCAAATTTACACCAATTCACTAGAAACAGTTCACTGTTTGAAAAATCATCGATAGAATACAAGATGACCTGCTCCTAACGATCAAACCCTGTACTGTATGCTGCCCGCAGGTATTAGATCCCATTCAGCCACTAGATGTCTCTTGAGGTTTTCCAAACTTTCATATTTTCCAGAGCAGACCCGGGCCTCCTCCGTGCTTGAAATGAATCCTGGAAAATGTTCAGCAATCCACAGTTGACTATGTTCTGCTTTATGAGCCGGCGCGGAGTGCTTGTTGGGAAATCCAAGATGTTCAACCAAAATTAGTTAGAAATTAGAAGAAAAATTAGGATTTTCTATTTAATTCTGACTACCTTTGCTTATCTTGACAGATACGCGTATTTCGTCAACAATAATATTTCATGCAAAGTTGATCAAAAATATGCCTGTCCCGATCATTTTGTCTATCCCCTGTAGCTGGTTGGCGTCTTCGACAAAGATGTTTGGTTGAATGAGGCCTTTCGGATGGTGTTGACATTAGTTCAGAACTCGTCCGCTACGTAGCGTTAGTGTACATGTGAACTTTCTGTAATATCTGTATTTTGATATAAACATCATGTATGAGTTCATTGTTTTCAGGAAATTTATTCGGGTGGTCTTCCAGACGGACAACTACATTGTTCAGAATTATTTCACTGCGTGGTGCTGGGCTGCCTATAAACTATGAAATGAATGTTTAGAGCCAGTGCACAAAAGTGGCTGATTACTCCAATATAGGTATTATAGGTACGTGCTTCTGACAACTTCAGGTTAGTTCTTTAGAGAAGTTCTTTACAAAACTTCAGGTAAGTCCTCAAGAGAACTTCAGGAAGGTTCAACAAAGAACTTCAGGAAGGTTCTGCACAGAATTTTAGGGAAGTTCTTCAGATAACAGCAGGGAAATTCCTCCGAGAACTTCAGGGAAATTCTCTAGAAATATTCAGAGAAGTAGTGCAGAGAACTTCAGAAAAATTCTGCAAAGAACTTTAGGCAAGTACTGCAGAGAACTTCAGGGAAGTTCTACAGTGAACATCAGGGAAGTTCCGCAGAAAATTTCAGAGAAGTGCTGCAGAAAACTTAAGGAAAGATCTGCAAACAACTTCAAGGAAGTTCTGCAGAGAACTTCAGGGAAGTTCTACAGAGAACTTCAAGGAAGTTCTTCAGAAAACTCAAGGAAAATTCAACAGACAACGTCAGGGAAATTTTTCAGAGAACTTCACGGAACCTCTACAGAGAACTTCAGAGAAGTTCTACAGAGAACTTTAGGAAAGTTTTACAGAGAACTTCAGAGAAGTTCTGCAGAGAACTCCTGAGATGTTCTGCAGTGAACTACAGGTAAGTTCTGGAAAGGTATAAATTATGCAGGTAACTTCAGGGTTCTTCTTTGAAGAACTTCCCTGACTTCCCCGAGGATCTCTGCGGAACTTCTCTGAAATTCTCTGCAGAAAGCCTTATCCTAAAATTTATTTTCCATTCAAATGCTTTTTGTAAGCCGTAGACATGTTTCGAAAAAAGGACTTCAACTAACCTTACGATCAAACATTTCTATCCGTTTGTGAATGAAAATCATGGTGTTTCTGATATTCTAACACAGGGTAAAGGAGATCAATTTTTAGATAATATAGATAATATTTACAAAATATTCATTGTACTTTTTTCTAGTTGATTCGAGTTGATCTAGTTGATGAGGCTCCAGGGATGCTGATCATTAAACTCTAGATGTTATCACCCATCATGGGTGCATGGCGTTGCTTGTTGAAACGAATTTCAAATAGTTTGATATCCTGGTGAAAACTTTCCCCATGCTCCTCCGAGTTTTTTTAACTTATCAAGATGATTATCCAAAATATGTAACTTCAAGAACATACGGCATCCCATTCTTCCAAAAAAATGCACTAATTGCTCGACGATCTTCTGATAATTGTTAGCTTTATGGTTTCCCAAAAAGTTTTCACATATTTCTTCGAAGCTTTTCCATGCCACTTTCTGGACCGGTGAAAGACTTTTTTCAAATTTTACATCTTCCACCATTTCCTATACTTAAGGGCGATTGCAAACTCCTGCTGTTATTTTAGCATCTGATAATTTTGGAACTTTTTGCAGTATGGAGGTGAAGACTGCACTTTCTTTATATTTGCTCTTTATATATTCGACAAAATACACTCTTCAAAATAATGAATATTACGAATGATGTTACACGTCAATACTTGTAACACGTCAATACTTAAAGACTCAAAGGTAGATATGACTCAAATGTATCTTCTATTTGATTTATTGTTAAATCCTAACTTGCATCCCAAAATGATAAATGCTATCACATTCACATTCGGTCCTCCCTTAGCTCAGTCAGTAAAGGCGCAGCTACAAAGCAACACTATGCTGGAGGTGGTTGGGTTCGATTCCCGGTCTGGTCAAGGAATTTTTCGTTAAGGAAAATTTCTCGACTCCCTGGGCATAGCGTATGATTGTACTTGCCACACAATCATACTAATGCAAAAATGGTACCTGGCATCGAAAGTTCTCAATTAATAACTGTGGAAGTGCATCTAGAACACTAAGTTGAGAGCAAGCAATAAGCTAATTGTGAAAGCAATAAGCTTGAAAATGCTTAAGAAAAAAAAGTCACATTCAAAATCACGTTCTGAATGAATTTACCACAACTTTAAAATATATGTGGTAACCTCAAATCTAAGTCCGTAGTAGGTTGAAAAATAGCCTAATGGATTCTATAACCACATCAGATATAATTTGAACGCAGTCGGTTTCACAGGTTACAAGCTAAACTTGGTTGAACCTTTTGTTTGGTTAAATTTGATTACCGAATCTTGCGTTTTTTTTATATGGTAACTAGAACTAGATCCTTGAGATTGAAACGGGCATCATAAAGAACTCGTTTGTGCATTATTAGTTGTGACATTTGAAAAATATAATTTGTTTTGCATAACTTGCTTTTACGTCGTGTCATGTAAACTATCATTACGTGAAATTAGAAGCTATGCATTAGCTTTTCTTAAGCACACTTGACTGAAAACATATCATAGTAGTAGTCTACTACTCCGAAGATTCGCAAGCGAGAAAATTTGATTACCGGAAATTTAGCGAAAACCCAGATGAGGAATACCAGCTTCGAGATGAGCTGCATCTGACAGAAACAGAAGTAAACAGCGAAGGAGAGACAGGATGGCATGGGTGTTGAAGTACATCCATTCCGGATGCGGGAATGTCTCGCTATACATTCAAGGAATAGGTATACAAGCTTTAAAGCTAAGGTTCGAAAATAACTACTATCTTTCATGTTTATTTTTCAACACAATTTGAATTCAATGAGTAGGGCCCATCAGGGCACCGCATTAAAGCAATTTGGATGGAGAGAGTGGAATTGCTAATTTCCTGTTGATAACATTTTGTGAATTTCCGTGGGCTCTTCTCCTCACACAGTAAATTCATATTTGGTCTAGATCTGCCAAATAAAATTGATACAAATAGTGCATACGTACACTCGCGCTGCGTAAAGAACGAGTTCTGAACTAATGTAGCCGAAAGGCCTTGACCACTCGAACATATTTGCCAGAGACGCCATTTTGCGATAGAGGTCAAGAATCTCGAAATCCGCGTTATTCAGTAATTTCACATACACAGCGCAGCGTAGTGAGGTAATTCAGATTTAAGCTAACCGCCTCGAAGGTCATGATTTCCCGAAGACAGTAAATTCTTAAATAATCTAGATCTCAGGAGACAGGTAAAACAAAAAGTTCATATGTACACATGCACCGCATAGCGGACGAATTCTGAACTTATGCTTACACTTTCCAAAAGGCCTTAGCCACCTAAACATATTTGTCGGAGACGCCTTCTTCCTATATGTCAAGGATACCTAGATTTGGATAATTCGTTAATTTTACATGCACACTAGCGCCACGCAATGAGATTACTCTGAACTTTTAAGCTCGCCATCCTGAAGGCCTTGATTTGCTGAGCAACTTTGCTGAAGAGAGTAACTTTATATATGCTATGGATCACGAGATGTTCTATGATGAAACCAAGAAGGTCAAACCCCATATATCACGCGAGACCAACCTCAAGGGGATCCGCGTTAGTCGGGGGGTTTACTGCTCTTTGCTGTATTTTTGCTAAAATATACTGCCTTCAAACAGGCATATCTTTTTCCAGTGAAGTCAGATTGAAGCGATTTGCTCGGCAAAGTTGCTCGTTAAAGCCTAAGGAATATCAAATGCTTTTGGTGCATTCACATTTAAGCTGAGGCAGTTTTTTAAGTGGTTCACAAAAAATATCAATATTTCAATTTTGGATGCCAATTTGTGAAGAAAAATGCACCGCAGGAGGTCAAACAACGACTTTGGTAGTTTTGGGACCTTAGGAGATTTTGGATTTTGTCGACCAGTGTTACCACTGTAGTATAGCATTATCTGACCATACAATCTCCTGGATTGGCTGTTGTAGAAACTATGGAAGCGCCAGAAGAGCTGTCTTGGAAGTGATAGGATCTTCATCCACTGTTGTCTCTGTATTACGGAAAAATATTATTTTCATCAAAATACTCGTAGATATGAAACGAATGACGAATGAATGATATGACGAATACCCATCAGTAGCCTTTCCACAGTTCTCTACGTTAGCTTTCGGCTAGCAGGTGACATTTTTTTGGACTCATTGACAGATTGTGCCTCTCTACCAGGTGCCGCTTGATTATTGCCCAGTAGCACGTGATCGGACGCAAGTCAGGGCAATTTGGAGGATTATCCTCTTTTTGCACAAAATTGATACCGTTCTGATTCATCAGATCCAACGTAGTAGAAGCGCAGTGAGCAGATGCAAGATCAGGCCAGAACAGTGGGAGACGCTGTGTTCACGATACAGAGCAAGAAGACGCTTTTTTAAGCATTTCTTGTGATAAACTTCACCGTTGATGGTCCCAGTGGTGAAAAATGTCAAACATTTTGTTTAGCACATTAGCAAATAGCCAGCCACAAAAGTATTTTGTTGTCAAATATTCATTCCGATCGGTTTTCTGTCATCAGCTACGTTTTCTTCAACAATCCCATGATCCCAGTTTGTAATATGTTTTGTCATCCATCAAAATGCAACGATTGGGATGCTTTCTTAACATTTTATTAAGCTTTCGCTCTTTGGCTCGTTCCAGATGTTCCGCGCTCCGTTTTTCGCTTCTTGTATGTTCTGATGTTATTTCTCTTTTTGACGCTTTGGACATATCCAACGGGTACATCCAATTTTTTGGCAACCTGTCGGACTGAGTTCGATTTTTCGGATAACAGAAGTTCATCGCATTTCTTCCCTGCCCTTGGGTTTAGAAAGGGGTATGGGCTCGTTCTGCCGAGTTGGTCGCGGCAGATTTTATGTGTGATTTGGCTGGCCCATCAACGGTCAAAAGTGCCTGATTCAAATGGACAGCTTGAAGATTGCGATGGGGGATCATTGCCCTGATATTCTCAAATAGAGCACGTTGTAGAACGTTTCTTGTCTTCTATAACCAAACATGATGGAATTGAGTAAACGAGTGGAACCTCAACGGGAATGATCTCTTATATGCATCCGTCGAACCATTCTGAATGGCCGTTGTGAGAGTATCACCAGGAAAATCTCACATGCGCATAGCAAGAGAAGCTCATCGCATTTCTTCTCCTTTTGCGGGTTACCAGGGCCGCTTTTGGTTCTGGATCTTGGCAGATCGTAAGGTGCTCTTAAAACTTTTTGGTGATTTTATGCACTGTAGTTTTCGATTTTTTCACAAATTAAGCAACATGTCTACAAGACAGTCCCTCGTAGTAACTTTGAATAATCGACACTCTAGTGTCCTTATCAATTCGGTCTATTTCGCTCAACTCAAACTGTGATGTCTCAGATAAAAAATGACAGTCGTCTGTCAGTGCATTGAATTAGTTGAGTAAAGTTTGTGGTTTTTATCGCGTTACAAAAGTGTCCTCTTTATAAAATGAACAGTTCTTTAGCTCTTTCGATTTTTTTCTTTTGCGAAGGCCCGAAAATTCGATGAACAGGTTTTTGAATGCCAGTAGGCCCATATCTTGTTTCAGAATGTTGAGCGTGGACAATTTTGAAACATTAAGATCGGCAGTAATTTTCTGTACCGAGATTTTCACCGAATCCGTTCGCGTTTCTCTCACCGAGCGAGGTCGGCCAGATCTGTTCCGGTTATCCAATGAGGACCTTCAGGTACCTTCAGATGGTTCGATAAAAAAACACCTTTTAATCGATCACTCCATAGCCTGCGAAAGAAAGACACCGAATGAAAACAAGCAAACATGGCACGTGTTTGATGGCACAACCCAAGAGAAGAATTCCACCAATACATTCGCAATATCTGTAGTTACGTTAAAAAATCCTGTCGATTGAAGCGTTAAATGTGAAGAATCTACGTGATTAAACTAATTCGCAATAAAGTAAGAAGATACTATTTAAAAAAATATTTAAAAAATGTTGTTTTTTCTCGCTTTAATAATATCTCATTCCTGTTTGATTTCTTGTTTTGATTTGATATCTGGTTGTACTGATTCTTTTAATTTAGTGAACTCTATATTCTCACGATTTTTTTACTACGTTTTCTACTCTTTCCTGTTTAATAATGGAATTCCGAAATCATTTCGTATTATAGTTCTATTGTGTATTCCGATTCTATTCGTAATCTTAGTTGCTGAAACAAATTCGATGTCCTTTACTGGCTAGTTTAGTCATATTGCTTAACACGATTATATCGCAAATTAGAAAGTGTTTCGGTGGTTGAATCAAATCTAGGCTTTTTTTCATTAGGGCGAATCTGAAATTGAGGACTCTCTTTGATCACTTTCTCTTTCATTCATATTCCATACAGCTTTACGTTTTTCATACTACAATTTGTACAGTATGCTAGCCAGCCCTGTTGTGTTTCTAAATAATCGTACTAAATAATCCCTAGAAAAAAGACGCTGTAATGAATGAAAGAGAGCGAGAGAGGAGAGAATCTCTCATTGTTAGATTCGTCCTTTTGAAAAAAATCCTAGAAATATATAAATATTTGAGCTTAAATATTTTTTTTTCGAATTCAACGACTCTGAAATTTTTTTAAACACCTCCAAAAACCATCATCTTAAACTAGATAAACGTAATTGAAACGCAATGTACAAATACGAAATCTAACGAACTCAATTTAATCAAAATGAAAGCATTTCCGCGTTGGATAAGAACAGAAATAAAATTAACCGAATTAAATCATTACAGCTACACAATTACACGACAAAAGAAAGTAATATAAATCAATGGTTTAAATCTTAGTACAAACTAAAGAAGCTTAAATAGCAGATATATAAATGAATGACTGCATTGATCTGATCCCAGTGCTTTTATGTGCATGTAGGTAATACGTAATCTTAAAAAAAATCTTTGGAAATGACTTCCCACAACGAAATGAACGGGCCAGAAAACCAAAAACCCTTCGCACGTCGCTGAGACCCATAGGATAGAAGGTGAGAAACAGTCGGCATCGCCGGCCACAATCAAAACCAAAGTCAATTTTTCCCAACTCATGCTCGAAGATTTCTCGGCAGAGCTGCTGGAGATTCTAGCTCCATTCGAGGCAAGAATACCGTGCGAGCCCGGTCGAGGTGATAATAGGTGTAGAAACTAAGAAAGGAATGTTACCTGTTTGTTATTGTTGCGTGATTTCTCGTTGGTCCCATTGGCCAGTGCATTCAGCTTCTCGCTAGACGAGGAAGGCTGTATCTGTTGCTGCTTTTCAGCACCTTCCTTCTGCTGGACCACCGTCCCGTTTTGTGTCTCCTCCAAGGCCATCGTTGTTGCCGTAAGCTTAGAGCTCCGCGTTGATGTTTAGCCGAATAAAACTCCGAATTGTGCAAATTTTCACTTTGTGCGTGGCAGAATGTGTCACTTTCACATAAAATTCGATCCTCCTTCCAGGCGTGGGAAGCGAATATTGATTTTTCTCGAATAACAACGGCAATGGGAACCCCAATTTGGATTCTCGTAGCTAAACTCTAGTTGGAATTCTTAACTCACTCACTCACTCACTCGTTCATCAATGTGCCTATAGGCAGAACGTGATTTTCCTCTGCAACTTTATTCGGGAGGAAAACTAACAGGAAATGCCGCTATGAAGAATCGAAAAATCGAACTTTTGGACACAGTGGCTCCCGTTCTCTTTCAGCACCAACAGCACCACACGCCTATATTTTTCGGTACTTCACTCTTCTGGCCACCTCCCACGCTCCTCGCGTACACTACAAGTACAAGGGCTTGATGGTTGCTGCTTTGATACGCCTCGACGACTGGTATGTTTTGGATGCTTCTTTCTTTTTGTTTACTCCACACACCTCGTCTTCCACCTGGTGCTTCCGCTACCCTTCCGTTTCCTAACTCACTCCGAAAAGAAAAACGCACTTTGCCCTCGATCCTCGCACACACCTCAATCTTCTTGGGCACCCAACACTGATTTCTCACTTCTTTGCGTATAAGCTGAATTTTTCACTCAATTTCAGTTAAGAAAAAAAACTGCCTTTCCTCACATCCGCAATTTTAGTATTAGAAATAATTAAAACTACACAGCCCCAGACGGAAACGGCGAATAATGGGGGGAGAAAATAATAAAACAGTCACGAACAAAAATCTGGTCAAGACAGTACACTTTTTTTAATTTCGTTCAACGTTGAATTCACGCTACTTCACGGGCTTTTGAGAAACTGTATAATTTCTTACTAAATATACCGATTCTGCAGCATTCAATCCGAAACAGCCATCGAATTTCTCCGCTTTTCTGCACCCAGGAAAAAAAGGCTGCTGGCTTAGGTAGCTGCCCAAAGCAAAATTGAAGTTGCTTTTCACCAGTAGTTTACTGCCCGTAACGCATCACTGAACTCGGCACCGTCACGGGTCACCGACAAACCGATTCAAAGAAACCACCCGAAATAATATTCCTCTAAAAACTTCACTTTGCCTTATGATGATGATGCCTTTGGTTTTCTTCAGATATTTTTCTTCTCCATATCCAGATCACTGAATTTGACGTTTTTTCGTTTGCCGCGAGAGACAACCGACGCAAGCAAGATGTTTCCGAAGACTGGCCGATCCGATGACTGCACAATCGAACGAAGCGAAGCCCGGAATGAATGAACCATGCTGTTTGTTTATACGCTTCTCGACAGAAGATGTCCAATAAAATGAACGCACGAAACCGTGTTCATTGATGAGTTGGAGGGGTATGCCGTCGGAACAAATACCAGAGTAGTGAGAAGCGATTAATTTAAATTTTGAGCGTAATCAACAAAATTGCCATTATGGGCATACCTTCTCTGCTGAAATTCATTGAACACGGCAACATTCGAGTAAATCTTAAGAGCAATCGCACCGATTGATTTCATTCGCGCTGCTATTTTAGTAGCGCACGTGGCCCAAACACATTGTGGAACGAAACGGTACTGCAACGGCAAGTTTGATCGTTGTTGCGAATGACTTTGATATTTCCAATTAGAATCGGCTTTGATCTAGCCTGATTTCATTCGGACAAGCAGGCTTACTCAAATGTGGCTTTTCCGTTGCCGTTACCGTTCAGCTTGCGTTAACATTAGTGCTGTTGTTTTTCTCACCAGTCGCTTTTTGATGAGTTTGCCTGGAAATGTCACAGCGATGTCACGCAACACGATAAAAGCTCACATGCAACCACCATGCAGCTCATCAATCCACCGTAAGGTGGATCACGGTGAGCTGTTGAGTTGTGAAGTGGAGCAAAAGGAAGAAGGCAAATGTGTATTTTGACAGTTCTAATAAGACCAAAAACAAGCTGATGGAGAAAAAAGTGATGTGCTTGAAACAGTGCGCTTTTGCAGTTGTTAGTAGTTTTTATTTATTATATTACGTTGCGTTTTTATTTATTATATTACTCAAAATGGTTGATGTTAGCAATTTTTGTAGAAAATCTAAGAGCAAGTTAAGATAGACGGAGAGTGTACGCGGCCAGATGGATTTTCTTCGACGAATGTACCATTGGGTGGTGTTTAGCAAAATACCGGTTAAGTGGAGTGAAGTGAATTATGTTGCTCTCAGTAAAAATTATGTTTTATGCTATGCGCTGTTGTTATCGTTGTTATTCTTGCTGTGTTTTAATCATTATCTTAAAACTTTCAAGGTTAGTTGTTTTTATTGATTCATTATTCAATCGGTTGTGAGAATCATAACTATCATATTTTACAGGTGCATATCAGTGTTTATACGAACGAAGAGTTACAAGATGTGTACTAGAAATGGAGGAATGAACACAAAATCACTACGATGAAACCTGTCATGGTTATTGTGAAATGTGAAAATATAGACCATAAGAAAGATTATAATACGGACAGCATGACGGCGACGTGATTCGACTACGAACCAGTACCAACCGCTGAATTAAAGTATTCTTCTTCAAGGTGATGGAATTTCAGTTACAGCACTGATTTGGTATGTTACCTGAGAGGACGCAACCGAAGTCAAATCAACGTGTAAAGTCTTCATGACAAATTATGCAAAAAAGTAGTAGTAACTATGGAAATAAACTGAGAAATTTCATATAAATTTTGATCGAACTTTCGGTTCGGCCTTTAATGTTGATCATCTATACATCAAATTTCTTTTTACTTTTCCTGTGGACATTTCTTAGGCTCAAAATTTGAAGCCAATCAAATAAATCTAGTTTAAACAACTGCCTGTTTGCTTGGTTTACATTTAACAAAAATGTAACTCTTGAATTAACTCCAACTCCAAGGTTTCCCAAAAAAAAACATTTGCTCGGATTTACAATTTGCATGAGCATGAGCATGATTGACCGCCCAAGCATGCAATTGCCAGATCAGCTGTATTCAAACAAAGAACCAACAGATGATAACTAGAAATTAGAAGAAAAAATAGTATCTTCCATTTGATTCAACTACCTTCGCTTATCTTCGACAGATACGCGTATTTCGTCTACAATGTGCAGACTTCTTCAGTGTCTCGTACTAATAACTCGACTTACAGTCTGAAGAAGTCTGCACATTGTAGACGAAATACGCGTATCTGTCGAAGATAAGCAAAGGTAGTTGGAATTAAATGGAAGATAATAATTTTTCTTCTAATTTCTAGTTACAGGTATTCCACTAAACAGCTCAAACCATCTAGGATTCACCAGATGATGTTTGGGACTAACATACATTTTCAATGTTTAAAAACTGGTGACCCATTATAAAGCAATACCGGCGCCGGCCGTGCCCGAATGCTGGTCAAGGGGGTAGGGAATAGGAAGGAATGTGTTGATATGATACTCGCTTTGGAGGAAGCCGAGAAATCCTCTACACTTCCACGAGAAATCACTAGGATGTTGGATAGTTGGGGAAAGGTTAGCAGTCACTTTTTGCACTGCTACTACGTTGCGACCGGACTGAAAAATATCACCAATCGACTCCGAACGATCGTAACTTTATACTTTCAATCCTTTAACCCAATTTTCACGTTTTTTTAGCGTTAAAATTTCACTTCATTTCACTGCCACCGAGAACCGTGAATCTAGACTTCAGTTTGGAAAATTGCAAAGTGGAAAAATACTTAAACTTCATAATTTATGTCTTTGTGTCACAATACTACCACTAATGCAACATTTGCTTGGATTTACAATTTGCCGAGAAACTAATAAACTTGTGATTTTATATTATATATAAAATAAAATTCAATATATACAGAATAAATAAACACAATCGAACAAATTAATTAAACAAATTTAATCAATATTATTATTATGAGTTATTTTACATAAATGATCAGGTATCAACAAATTATTTATTATAGTTAACCATATATATTTTATACATGTAGCAAGGGCTTAAGATTTTTATAAGTATCAACCCAACTTAATTAAGTGGTTATGTATAGTGGGACACATTTCATTTATTCCAAGATTTTTCCTTCGTTCTACAGTTTGAAAAATAATTTTTAATCCAAACGAACTATATCAGCTCATGAAAATATATTTTAATATGTTTCAAAATCTGAATGTACTGTATAGAATTCAGAAAAAAAAACTAAGATAAACTCAAATATGATTGGAGCAAAGCCTACCGAGATATTTACTCCAAGTTGATTTCAAATTCAGTTTATTATGATTTTATCTTTAGTTCCCACTATCAGGTGTGAGTGTGTACGAAAACAATAAATTTATTTCAGTACACGCACACCCTCAAATATATGTGCAACAAAAACTGTGTATCAAACTCGTGAATCATGTGTCAGGCGGCACGATATGATACAAAAACTGACAGCGCAACTCATCAAATTCAGTCACCAAAGGCAATTGGTGAATATAACAACACAGCTATTGTGTTTGGGCCACGCGCTCATTTTAATATACACCATCCACGGCCGGTGCTGTTATTACGCACACAAAAAATACCCAAGTAACCACAAGCATTATATTATTGCACTTACTCAACCCAAAATCAACATCGGTAATGCAGGATCGCATCAATTCAACATTTGTCAAGTAATGAAGCATTAGAAAATTTTAGGAATGTAGTGATGCATTACCAATGCAATAATGCTACTTTAGCAATGTCTTATGGCATTACAAAAGATATAGCATTAGTTCGATCTTAGTGGGGCCCTTTTCAGCTTTAATCCAACTTCAATGATGCACTTGACGTAATGCATATGCCCTATATATGCATGCTATTACAGCTTCGTGGTTACTTGGGTAAATCTTGTTTCATTAAACGTTTTGCACTTTACTTCTGAAGTGTTTATTTTTCATTAAAATGAAAGGAAAATTATCAACAACGAAAGTTCTTCGTTTGATTAGAAAGTGTTATGTTTCGGTTCAGTGTGTAAATTTAAAAGTGGTTTCTTTTACAATGAAAATTGTAGAACTGTCAAAGCAAGTACTCGTTGTCTTTGTCGTTTACAATTTTTCAATGTTGTTGTCTGCGTACGCATCTACTGCGTTCTTCGTTGCTCCCGTCCGCTTTCGTACGCGTTTGGAGAAAATTGCGAGGAAAATGTTTTTGTTCGAGTTCGTTTTCTGTAAAATAAAAGCAACAATCAATATGCAACTAGCCGTTTGAAATTGGTTTACTGTTGTAGAACCCCTTGGTCCGAAGTACACCTTGAAGCCAGCACCTTGCTATACATGTTTGCGCCTTTGTTTTGATTTGCTGTGTTATTTTGACAGAATATTTGAGAGTGTGTTCGAGTGAGTTCATTATAAGGGGCGCATTATCAACAATCAATATGCAACTAGGGATTTGAAATTGGATCACTGTTGTACAACCCCTTGGTCCGAATTAAACATTGAAACTAACACCTTGTTATACATATTTGCGCCTTTGTTTTGATTTGCTGTGTTATTTTGACAGAGTATTTGAGAGTGTGTTCATGTGAGTTCATTATTAGGGGCACATTATTAAGCTTGGGACCGATGTTCTAGTACTGACTGAGGGGGGGGTTGTAAAAAGTCAATTTTTGCGTGACGTAATTAATGGACGTTCCCCAATCGCTGGTCGAACATTGAAGGAATTCGTTCGTGATTTAGAAGTACATTCGGAGCACCTGTCAGCCGAGTTGATGTGAGAACTGCGTGAGGATGG
Source organism: Aedes japonicus (assembly GCA_034211315.2). Taxonomy (NCBI): domain Eukaryota; kingdom Metazoa; phylum Arthropoda; class Insecta; order Diptera; family Culicidae; genus Aedes; species Aedes japonicus. Next base: position 156,085 of record JASCZW010000310.1, on the reverse strand, counting down.
ACGAATGTGGATTGCCATTCGAGTGGACGAATGAGGATGACATTCTACGACTTACATATAGGCATCTTTCCCAACAAAAATCCATGCTGAATAACTGTTTTTTCAAACAAATTTGGAGAAATTGTTCAGCTGGTTCTTCTAGAAAGCTGAATGACTTCTCCAAATTTGTTTGAACAAGCGTTTATTTGACACTGATGTTTGTTGGGTTAGATATTATGAGCTAGAAAGAAACGGTAAGACAAACTACCTGCACTTTGTTTTAGGCATGTTGTGAAAATGTAAAAGATTCATCTGAAAAATCTTCTTTATGTTACAACAATTCATTCCAAACATCATACTTTTACTCTAATAGCACGACAAGTCCATCTTGATAGTTCACTTTGGAAAACAAATAATTTGCTTTCATGCCACGCTTTCGGGTTGAAAATTCCACAGTTTATCTGTAAAATAAACCTCTTGATGTAAAAACTATTTTTTATTTCAATGCAAATGGCATATTTTTATTTTTATCACACAATACTTTCTCGTTGAAAGTTTATTTTGGAATAAAAATAATTTGCTTTCACTTTCAACGATGCCACGGTTTCGATTTGACAGTTCTACAATTCGTTTTGAAAGTTTCAACTTGTAAACGGACAAAGCAGGAAAATTTTGATTTGACAGTTTGAACGTTTTTGTTGTGAAAGCAAACCGTTTTCTACGAAAAAGAACCAACGCAACTTTTCAATTAAGCAATGGTTTTTTAATTCTAACTATCGTTATTTTGTGTGTGCAGTAGTCAGCAGATCTGAGCTTCATGATTCCCTGCGGGCTCGAGGTAGACAACCCAATGTACCAGTTCGAGATATTTTGGCTTTGCGTGACCTGGAGTTTATGAAACTCATTTATGTGTTTTTGACTAACATTAGGCTAAGATTGTAGTTAGGTTAACCTGTATGTTTACTTTAAGTTTTTTTTATCTGCGTTTGTGTTTTTTTTTCTCAAAAATGTTCAAGTCAAAAGAAGCCAAAAGTTGTATAGTTTTAAGTTTTTTAGACAATTTAGAATTTAATAAAAAAAAATGTTATATAAACCACACTTAAATTCCAGCCCACCTTCCCATCCTTTCAGTTGTTATTCCTATTAACCTTGAGACGGCCGCGAGCAATCGGTTCTATCCCCTTAACTTTATTTTTAAGATAATTGATGTACGGTAGGGAACGGTTTAAGCACCCCAAGACCCTATTCCAAGCACGGGGTAAACGTAAACCTACAACGCTCATTTTTTGCAGTATGGTGCTCCATTTAGTGAAGCACCATACTGCAAAAAATGAGCGTTGTAGGTTAACGTTTACCCCGTGCTTAGAATAGGGTCTTGGGGTGCTTAAGCCGTTCCCTACCCTATATGATTTCATATTCTGGCTCTTGGCACTTGGATCTAACTTTACAGATTGAGCCTGTACAAATAAATGATCTGGAAAAAAAATATGTTGCATACTCTCAAACGCTATAAAATAGGATACACTCAAAAAACAATGCACCTTATATTTAAGTGCAATCACTTATAGATTTGGGCAAAGGGCAAAGTTATTGCTCTGTATTGGTGCTGCACATAATTTTTATTAAATGTGGTCAAATAATATTCATGACCCATAGAGTAATTAAAGATATGTGCAATAAATATATAGTCTTTAAGTGCGACTGCTGAATAGATATTAATTGTAGTGTACATGGATTGCATTAACTTGTCCTAGCAAAATTCAAATGAGTTTCTAATACGTTTTATGTGCATGGATTTTATTATTGGATTTTTTGTATTTTTTCATGTAATAAAACAAAATGTGTGAATTAAAGAGGTTTTATTCATATCAAATATAAAATATACACTATTTGTCTCACTTATAAAAAATAACACTATTTGTTTCACTCACATAGTATCACGCGGTTACATAGAAGTACATTCTATCGCGTTTAGCAGCTCTTCTGCGGGGATGAAAACAATGCTTGGCAGATCTGAAATATTCAAAATAAACACTGTTAACAAGGCAAAGAAGAACATCTATAGTAATTTATTACCTTCAAAAATTCAAGGAATTCCGCTGGAAAACCAAGTCTCTCAACCACCATAGGGTAAACTCTTTTTGCTTCTCAATTTTGCAGTTTTTTTCTTCTACCTTGACAAAGCAGCTGATTGATTTTCGCGCCCGGTTATTTATTTCGTTTTAAGTGCGAAGATGGATAGAATTAGGCAAAGTGAAAACACACTTGAATGACATTTCTCGCTCCATTGAAAATTATGTGCGGACCATATCAGTCTCATTGGAAACGAACCAGTGTATTAAGTGACGGGTGTTAAAAATTATGTGTGGCAAATGAAAATCATACTGGCTCACATGATTTCAATTCGAAGCAAAAATTGACCGATTTAAGTGCCGATTTTAATAATAAAAATTATTGATTTATTTTCAGTGTAGGATTGCCAGGCCCCTGACACTACCACACCCAGACGTGATAAGCTTAACAGCAACCATGAAGAGGGTTTATAACAGCGATAGCGATAGCGACTCCATGGCAGTGGCGACTGCAGCGACTGCAGTGGCAGTGCTCTTATAAATTGTACTTTGTTTATTTTTAACTTACTTGTTTATTTGTGAGCCGAGTTCTTTTTCATCTTTATAATGACAATAACTTACTAAAAATGAACTAGGGTAGGGAAAGGCTTAAGCACTCCGGGACCCTATTCCCAGCATGGGGTTAACGTTAACCTACAACGCTCTTTTTTTGCAGTATGGTGCTTTACGTGATGAAGCACTATACTGCAAAAAATGCGCGTTATAGGTTAACGTTAACCCCGTGCTTGGAATAGGGTTAATTTTGGAAAGCCGAAAAACTCGCGGCTTGGTCGAAGTTAGGGATTACAATGATTCGGGTAGGAATGGGGAAGTAGGAATCTTAATGTTAGCTTTCAACAGCAGGTTGGCGATGCGAAATTGTTGCTGTTGGTCTGGCGTAGATGTTGCGTTGTGTTAAGCTGTAACGATACAACAGAAGCGGTATTACGGGGGAGGGGACGAGGTGGACATGTTAAAACGACAGCTAAGAGAAGATCAAACGAATACATCTATTTGTTTCAAAAACTTGTAAATAAGCCCCATATAGTCCAAGTCCAGCTTACACAGCACATCTCTGATATCTTCCTTCTCTGGTTTCCCTCGGGCCCGTAGGGATGCGTAAAGATCAGATCTGGCAATTTCGAAATCGAGGGAATACCAGACAACATGGTTGATGTCCAGATAACCTGCACCACAGCCGCATTGATTGGTGTCTGAGAGCCCTATTCGATAGAAATGCGAGCCTAGCGACTAGTGATTGGACATTAGACGACACATTACCTTGATAAAATACCGGCTAATAACCAACCCTCTGAACCACGATTTTTTCGATACCTGTGGGAGAATATAATAACCATCAGCCCAAATCCCCTGCATCCCATTTTTTGTTGCGCCTCTTGACGGAAAATAGCAAAAAATTCGTTGAAGCCGATTTGTCGATCATAAATATCGCCTGCCATAGCGCCCACCTTGGCAAGTGAGTCCGCTTTCTCATTACCCGGCATGGAGCAATGAGAATGGACCCAAACCAAGGTGATGGTGTAGGAATTGTTTGATAGATCTATATTTGTAACCGGGAAGCTTGTGCACGCCACCCTGCCTATCCACTATTAATAAACGTTTCGCCAAAAAACGATTATTGTCGTTGGCCTGCCAGTTTGAAAAATTTGTAACTGTTTTGAATTCTAATGCCAAAAGTTGTGGGAATCCAAAACATCATAGTCATTTAAGAGATATTAGATTGAGGAGATTGAATATTCCAAATTATTATGCTACAATTACAATTTGAAAATTGACAACAACTACACAATTTATTGCCGACCATGAATCTTACTGTTCATGTATCAGACAAATCAAGCAAAACAATGCATTAGGTCCTAAGTAACATTGAGAGATTCTCTTCGTCGACTTTCTCTTTGGTTAATAGCTTGTCTATTAAACGATTTGCTGGTGTTTTCAACGTATTGGATCACTAATCTTACCTTATACTACCGTACTGTATGTTGATAAGAATTGAACATGTTTTTACCTAGCCGTAGGAACCCAAAGAGAAAGTCGACAAAGAGAGTCTCTCAATGTTACTTAGAACCTAATGCATTGTTTTGCTTGAAATCAAAAATGCACATTTACCAGGGGCCGGATAGTCAAGATGAAAATGGATAAAGTTTTTAACTCAGGAAGTACCGGCACATCGGTCCCAAGCTTAATGATTTACCCCTAATATCGTAACTCCAGGAACACACACTCAAATATCCTGTCAAAATAACCCAGCAAATCAAAACAAAGATTCTAGTACCGACAAACGCAATAATGTATTGCAAGATGTTCTTCGGACCAAGCAGATCTACAACAGTAAACCAATTTCAAATCACTAGTTGCATATTGATTCTTGGTTTCATGCTGGTTTGTCGGTGATTTTTTTTTTTTTTTAACTTACTCGTTTATTTGTGAGGCTCAAGTGCCATAGGCATAACGGAGCCGAGTTCTTTTTCATTTTTGTAATGACAATAACACTAACTATGTTAATTTTGGAAAGCCGAAAAACTCGCGACTTGGTCGAGGGTTAGGGATTACATTAATTCAGTGCAGGAATAGAGTAGGAATCTTAACGTTAGTTTTCAACAACAGGTTGGCGATACGAAATTGTTGCTGTTGGTCTGGCGTAGATGTTGCGTTGCGTTAAACATAACGATACAACGGAAGCGGTATTACCAGGAGGGGCGAGGTGGACGTATTTAGGCGACTTCTCAAAAAATCCTCGATACATCTATTTGTTTCAGAACTTGTAAATTAAGCCCCATATAGTCCAGAGTCAGCTTACCCAGCACATCTCTGATATCTTCCCTTCTCTGGTTTCCCTCGAGCCCGTAGGGATGCGCAAAGATCAGATCTGGCAATTTCGAAATCGAAACCGTACCAGACAACATGGTTGATGTCCTGATAACCGCCACACCACAGCCGCATTGATTGGTGTCCCAAGGCCTATTCGATAGAATGCGAGCCTAGCGAGTAGTGATTGGACATTAGACACATTACCTTGATAAAATCCCGGCTAATATCCAACCCCTCTGAACACGATTTTCGATACCTGTGGGAGAATAGAAGATGTAACCATCTGCCCAAATCCCCCTGCATCCCGTTTTGTTGCCAGCTGATCAAGGCCTGTTGACGGAAAATAGCAAAAATTCGTTGAAGGCGATTTGTCGATCGCAAATATCGCCTGTCATAAACACACCAGCAAGTGAGTCCGCTTTCTCATTACCCGGAATGGAGCAATGAGAAGGGACCCAAACCAAGGTGATGGTGTAGGAATTGTTTGATAGGGCACTCAAAGAGATCATATTTCGCTAACGAAATACGGTGAGTGCTTTGCTGGCCTCATTGAACGAATAGCCTGAAGTGAGCTGAGACTATCCGTAAAAATGAAAAAATTGATCAGAGGGAAGAAGGCAATTCGCTCTAATGCATAGTGTATAGCCGCCAGCTGCGACGTATACGGAGCAAGGATTTGTAGTTTGAAGGAGGCGCTATGAATTTCGTTAAAAACACCAAATCCCGGTGGAATCATTTGTTTTTGACCGTGGTGTAAAACTTCCCTGTCACATCTGATGTGGCCAAACTTACTTGCAAAAATTGATGGAATGTACTCCGAACGGAGTGTGGATCCAATATTCACCGAGCTTCTTGCTTCATGGTCAGATCAAAAACTACAGTAGAACTAGAGAAGTCTTGGGAGTAATCACGATTAGGAACATTCGAAGAGAACACCTCCAGAGTCATGTACCAATAGTACAGTGTCGAACTTAGTTTGAGGATTTCGTTCGATTAGCTTTTCAAAATTTTCAATTACCAATGGATTTAACACCTCACAGCGGATAGCAGGAACCGGAAAGATAGCTCCCACAAAACGATCTGATAAAGGAAGAACTCTACTAATGCCTCAAACTCATAGTATGGTTGAGTTCATGCAGCCTAACGCGATACGAAGACAACGGTACTGGATTCGCTGCAGCTTCAGAATATGAGTTTTCGCGGCGGATTGAAAACAGAAACTACCGTACTCGAGAACCGACAGAATCGTTGTACGATGCAACAATCAGATCTTCCGGGTGGGCTCCCACCATGTTCCGATGATAGTACGCATGAAGTTTCTTCCTGCTACTTGTTCTGAATCAGATGTATGTGTGCTTTCCCCAGGTGCATTTAGAATCGAACCAGACCCCTAGGTATTTATAAGACAAACTTTGAGTTATTGTTTTACCCATGAGTTGAAGCGGTATTTGTGCTGGTTTGCTTCTGGAAAAAACAACTAACTCAGTTTCTCCCGGAGAGAATTCGATACCCGGCACGCCCAGGTAGACAAACTGTCTAGGGTATCCTGCAACAGTCCTGCAAGTTGTTCGCCCCTGTTCCTGCAATTGAAACAACAGCGTCATCCGCAAGCTGTCTTAGCGTGCAATTTTCCATGAGGCAGCTATCGATGTCTCTGACGCAAAAATTATGAAAAAGGGGCTTAAACAAGAAACCCTGGAGACCCTTGTAGCTAATTCGTGAAATTTGTCGAAGACCATGAGAAAAGCTCATATGTTTCTCAGACAACCGATTGTACAAATAGTTGTTTAGTAATGGTGAAAGGCCACACTCGACAAATTTGTCTGAAAGGACGTCTACACAAACTGAATCAAAGCACCCTTAATGTCCATGAAAGCGAACCCATTTTGCTGATTTTGTGCATAGGCCAACTGTATTTCTGTTGAAAGCAGCGCAAGACAATCGCTCGTTCCCTTTGCCTCTGCGGAAACCAAATTGAGTATGAGATGAAAGCCATTAGATTCAATCCATTTGTCGAGCCGATGGAGAATCATCTTCTCTAGCAGCTTCCGTATACACACGACAACATCGCAATTGGACGATACGAGTTGTAATCCGACGCAGGTTTCCGGGTTTTGTATAGCTATAACTCTAACCTGCCTCCATTCATCCGGAACAATATTGCTTTCAGGGCTGGTCACTCGGGTGCTCGCGCCTCTTTGTATCAGGAGGTTTTCAACAAGTTAAACTTGATTTATCCATTCCTGGCGCAGAATTGTTGCACGAAGAAAACGAAGTGAAATTCGAGCATAGAAAAAGGCGCATCCAATTCGTTACGATTGGTTTGAGTATCATGGTAATTCGTTGCACCGGAACCGAATCTGGCAAACTTTCTTGGCGAACGCGTAGATCCACCGGGAAGAGCTTTCCTTGTCTTCATTCACCGACGACGCATTTCACATTCTTCTCCCGACGGTCAAAGTTCTCATCGACGTCTCACGCGATAGCCCTTCGACGAAGTGACGCCAATATCCGCGTTTTTGGCTTTGGCGAGGCTCTTAAACTTACGCTCAAGAACAATGTACCGCTCGTAGTTATCTCGCGAACCGCGCTTCAAATGTGCTTTAAACGCGACGGATTTTTCACGGTAGACTTCCAGTATATTCGCCGTCCCACCGGCGTGGGCGAACGTCGGCGAATTGTTGATCCTGGTACCGGTCTGCGCTGCGTCGATCGCACATTTGAGGATTAACCGGATAAAAACCGATACTCTTCCAACGGAGGAAGGACTTCGACCGATTGCTCGCCATCGATGATCGCTTCAGCGAATTTACCCCAGTCTATGCATTTCGTGAGGTCGTACGCAATGTCGATCGAGCGAGATTGACACGAACCATTGGTGATTGAAATTTTGATAGGCAGGTGATCACTACCATGAGGATCTTGAATCACTTTCCACGTGCAATCCAATGATAGTGAATTCGAACAGATTGAGAGGTCTAATTTGCTTCAGGGTTTGGCGGTGGAGCCACGCGTGTTACTTCCCCGTGTTCAAAATAGTCAAGTTGAAGTAGTCCATGAGGTCTAGTATCAATGCAGAACGGTTGTCGTTGTACAGTGACCCCCAGGCTGTACCGTGAGAATTAAAATCCCTAAGATCAACCGTGGCTCTGGCATTGCAGGAGCAAATAGTCGAAAGATCCTGCGGGATATTGCCGTATTGAAAGCGGCAGGTATATGCTGGCTATACTAAAACTTTTGCCTCCGAATAGTCACTGGCATGCAACTACTTCAGGGCCTGTCATCGAGGGAGATCAATTCTATAAAAGGAGTGGAGCTTATTAATCCCCAATGGCACCCTCCATATGAGTCCCCTCGATCCTGCCGAAATAATGTTAAAATCGTGGAAGAGAAATCTTTATCAGAGAGCCATCATTTCACAGAGAGCAAATACGTCACACAATGCGATTTGTGAACTAAAAACTTAAAGCGTCCAAATTTTTTTAGAAATACTTCTACTGTTCCATTGTAGTACTTCAGTCATATCCCCGACCTCTTTGGATAAATTATCCATCGAAAGATATGATTGAATCAAGAAGAGCCATTTTAGAAGACAGTTTTTTAGAAAGAGGTTTTACAAATGTAAGGATCATGTTGATGAGGTTCCTCGTTGTCAGTGAGACCTCGAAAATGGTGAATGAATTCCACAATCCCAGAAAGAGACATTTTCCAGGTCTTCGACTTGACACGGTCGAGATTCCGGATGCGTAGTTAGCGTTCTGGGCAAAAAACTGGAACAACTGGGGTTTTAGATGTTCCCGAGTAACGGAAAGTCACCAGCCAGTGGTTTAAAACCTGGAGGAGAAACTTTTTTGTATTGCCACCACTTCTTAGAATTGTTCAGAGGAGGGTGGGAAGCCTGTTCTACAGTCAGCGCGTTTTGGTCTTGCTGACGGTGCCGTTGACGATGCTTGCTGTGAGCGCGCTTTCTCTTCGCTCCCGTCTGAACAACCAGAGTGCTCACTCAGCATCCTCAAAGTCTGAGCCCTGATCATCTATGGGCGGAAGAAAATATATTGTTGTCTGGTTGGGCTGGTGGAACAGCGGCCGGTGCGTCTTTTAAGAATGTCTGCATAAGACCGCTTCGACCGCTGCTGCAGCAGAACGAATTTGGTGTTTCTCCCGCTCTATATACTTCGGGCATACAGCGAGATCATGTGGAGCTTCCCACAGCATATACACTTGGGGTCCGTACTGCAGGGACCCTCCACATGTTGCTCACCACATTTGCCGCATCGTGCTTTGTTACAGCGGTAAGGTGCAGTATGGTAACTGCTGGCACTTGTCACAGTGCATGACCGTCGGTACATAGGGCGAACAGGTAAACGGCTTCCCAACACGAGGAAATTCGGCAGGGCAGCTCAGAAGATCACACGAAAAAGAGTTTGAGGGCTTTTTTGTGCCGTCGGATGACACCTGGTTCATTTGCCTGACATCAAGGACCTGAACTGATGGAACAGCACGAGTGCACCCAGACCCACCAGTTCCATGGGACTTGATATCAGCGCACGTCAAAAGCAGTTCGGTGACCACTCCGGCTATTTCTACACGTGCGAGAGGAAGATACACGTGGTATTCTAAAGAAAACAGCTCTGGGGGCAACAATCCTGTTTTGCTTCTTCACGATCACTCAGAGTGATGCGAAGCTTACTGCGACTGGGAGAGGTTATATCTTGAATGCTCCGAAACGACTTTGCCAGATCTTTTCAATTTGAAATTTGTTCAAGGTTTACTTTTGGGCCGAAAAAAACCAGAAAAGGACCTTTAGATCCGGCTGGATAAGCTTTCCGGCAGGGAAGCTCGGAGGAGGATGAACCTGAAGGTGCTTCAGTTGGTGTTGGCGCCGAACCTTTTCTGTCTCCATTAATGGTAAATGGGGAAAAGGTAACAGAATGGGAGGAATATCATCATCGAACAATCAAACTCCTCCGAGCCCCGGCTCGAATTATTTTATCCATCGTGGGGACTTAGAACGCCCGAGGATAATTAAACTTTCGTGTGCTCCAATTCAATTTAAGGAATAAATTCAATGTAATATAAATAAATTCAAAAAAAATATATACAAAATAATATAAAAATGTAGGACACAATATGGTTGTTGTTGATGCGATTATATTAACCTAAAACATGCTCAAAAAAATCCACATACACAACTCCTATCACAGAGAAAAATAAATCAAAATTTGAAAATGACATCCATATAGCTGGATTGATCAATAATTGAAAAAATTATTCCCTATAAATCAAAAAAAAAAAAAAAGGAATATTTATATATATACCTATATATGTAATACTAATATATAATGAGAAAGTTTTGTGTTATCCGGGAGGATTAATCCGTCAGAAAAATTTCAAACCAAAAAATAAATAATATAAATACCAAAAAAAAATAAAAAAAAAATTAAATATTTACCGGAAGGTACTTCTGCCTGCTAAGGGGATTATCCTCTATCGTCAGTCAGTAGTGGAGCAAAGTGGAAATAAAACAGAAATGTTTACCTATTGTTTGGCAATTTGGTATGGTGCAGCTGCTACTTGCCAGTCTGTACACGAGCTATTGTAAAGCCTGCGTGGGAACAAAGCCTCGACCGACGCGATGGAATGGTGCGGTGTGGTGATGATGAGATGTATTGATGATGATGATGGTGATAGCCGCCGTAGGAAGAACAATATTCTTCCCACACTTTCCCGGTATCGATTACGGGTCGTTGGATGGTCCTTTACTAGGCTCGCCTGTAAAGGCCACTTCCTTCGTCCGAACGTCGCACTGTGGAACTTTTTGACCAGCTGTTGCACCAGCATAAATACAGCAAAAAAAACCACGATCGTGGGGAAAAAAAAAAAACCAAAAACCGAAACTTACTCGATTGCGGAGCTAAGAGATAAAGAGAACTATCACACTCGAACGTTCGACAAGGAATGGTTTGTCGGTGATTCTAGTACCGCAAAGGGATCTACAACAGTGAACCAATATCAAATAGCTAGTTTCATATTAATTGTTGCTTCTAATAGCGAAACCAAGCGTTCCGTAGTGCTTTTCTTTGTAGGTCTTAACGACTACTGCCGACACGACACGGCTTCTCTAGGCTGTTCAGTTAAAGAATATAATAAGACTTCATTATTCTTTTGAGACCTCATTTGGACTAAGATATTAAAACAGACAATAAAGGCTTTATCAAGGTTGTTGTGAGCACATTGTATAAAATTGAATACAGCGCTACATGTATATTAAATCATACGAGATTTAAAAAACTACTTATACATTAAATTACATAATACACTTGCGAATCTGAAAACAATATTCATATTATGGGAGCTGATCTCTCATGATGAACCTATTAAATTTAAGTCATGAAATGCGTTTTATACTTCTACCGAAACTAATTCTATATCATATTATTCAAGACTTTCACAGTGGCTTCCGTTTGACTTTGATGGAAAACTGTGTGACTCTCATACTGAAGGCGTTCGTCAAATATTAACTTGTGAATTTTATCCTGCAACATTAGCGCATTGATCTTGGGAAGCGTTCTAAGTTGACTACCGACGTTCATTCCGAAATAGTAAAACTCATCGTGCTCGGAAGAAACATAGAGCTCCTCCGCACCATCTGGTTCTGTTTCGACACTCGTTTGATCCCGCCGCTGATTGTGGACGGTTTGTTTGGGCCTTTTCCTAGAATACCGATGTACCGGTTCGCTGCTGTCTGGTGTTGACTGCTCGTCGTAAGTACATTCCATCTCCACCAGCTCTGGGTATGCATTATGATACTGTGGAATGAATTTACTATCCTCATCTTCACGACTAAGAGGATCATCTGTCGTCTCCGGAGCACTCTATCATAAAGGAGTAAAATACATAGGTATAAGATCATATTATTTTTAAATAGCTTAGTTTTTTCAGGCCCTGGTTTTCTGACAGATAATCTCATAGTTATAAGCTTTCGACTCTCTTTCACGTTTTGCGTCAGTGCATTGATTAACGGAAAATTCCTAGACCATGCCCGGAAGCGAACCCAGCCTACTCCAGCATGGTGTTGCATTATAGTAACGGCTTTACCTACTTAGCTTATAGAGTAAGCTTTCCTTGTGAATGTCTGTGATAATTCCATTGCACTAGACATGTATGCCTGTCCTCCATTAGCTCAGCGAAGCAACATTATGCTATAGGTAGTTGGGTTCGATTCCCAGCCTGGTCAAAGAATTGGTCAAAACGGAAAATTTCTCGACTCTTTGGGCATAGGGTATGACTGTACTTGACACATAATCTTAGTTTGAAAGTGCATTTTACAAATCGGCAACATTTGCCACATTTTTCTTTTAAAAATAAGATAAGTATGATTCGACTAATTGATTAGTTTTCAGAAATACTTGCCAATACTAGTTTACTAAATCAGTCACAGTAGTTTGTGATCCAAGCTTGAGAGTCCAAGTTTGCGATTTTTCAAACAACGGTAATTCACACTACAACTTTTAAAGCCCAATAAATCATTTAACACGATTAAAGCAATCTGTTTACACTTAGATTTTTTAATAATAATTGTTGAAGTATAATTTAACTACACATTATTCAGACTACAGAGTTATAGCCTTTTAACATGTTAGAAATTTTTAGTCTGTACAAGGCTTTGGATAAAATTGCTCAAATCAATTAACAGTATTGAAGAAATAAATTAGATGAAAATGAACTTGTTCCTTACCAAACTGAGATCCGCCGATATTGTTTCCGAGCCGTTGAAGAACGTATCAGCAAATCTGTACCACGATAGCTTGGTGCGATACACCTCACCTAATCCTAAGGACTTTTTCATTCGGTTTTTTTCTGCTGTATAAGTATCACGCATTGATTTAATTTTCTTTTTGACTTCCTCCAAGGATGTTAATTTGAGCGCAATACCGATGGCTTTGAATGACTGAAAGCGCTTAGCTTTATTTTTGTAGTCCGGATGGCTACGGTCCCACAGGCATCTATGGCTGTGGTACATTTTGACGAGTTGAAACATTTGTCCTTCCCGGCACCTGCTGCGCCGCGATGGCGCTGAATTGTTCCGTTGGGATGACATAGTTTCTTCTAAAATTGACTAAGTTCGCCAGCTTTTCTTTTTAGACTATACCAGTAACTTGATTTGCTGTTGACCATTAGCCAAACAAAACAGAGCTAACTCTGTGTTTACGTTATATGATGACGTTTGATTTTCTCCGCACAGGGCTGTGCGGTTGTTGATGGTTGAAACAAAAAAAAACTCATCGAGTAAACAACAATGAACACACTCATGCACAAATGAACTATAGCACAGAGGCATACCATCTTCGGTGAGTAGCAATTCAAATCACATCTCGTGAGTGAGAAAATATGTTCCTTTGAAAATACGATCATAAAATTCTACATTGATATTATGGTTTCAGTTGAAAATCGAATTTATCGACTAGCGACAATCGATTTTACTCTTGTTCTGTACGTTATACCTAATGTCGGAAGTAGTGCGCTGTACGGCACTTCTGATGCGCCATACAGCGCACTACTTCCGACATTAGGTATAACGTACAGAACGAGAGTAAAATCGATTGTCGCTAGTCGATAAATTCGGATTTCAACTGAAACCATAATATTAATAGGATGGAGCGCTACTTCCAACATATTTCTTCGTTATCCACAGTTTTCGTTCTACCGAGGAGAAAACATCAATTTGTTGTAACTAAGTTATTTAACATAAAAACATTGATGTTGGTAACATCAACAATCAATATGTAACTAGCGATTTGAAATTGGTTCACTGTTGTAGAACCCCTTGGTCCGAATTACACCTTGAAGCCAGCTCTTGAAGCCAAGCTCTTTGTCAGTTTGGTTTTACCAGCATTAATTGATTGAATTGACGCCTAAAATGCAACATAAATGCCACTTTTGACCCAATATGCGGCTGCTTTACTGCAATGCTTTGATAATGCTTCATTAATGCTATTTTGCAATCGAAATGCTTTTAAAGGCTACAAGCATTTAAATAGCATTTGAAATACAACTTTACAACAGATAGCATTTAAGATGCGGATATAATGCTAAGATAAAGCTTGTAGCATCTGAAATGCAAATATAGGGTTGATTTACTTTCCTTTTCCCATATAGGGTTAATCCTTTTACCATGTCAAATCTCAATAGTTCGCAAAGACTGTCACAGCCGATGTGACCATATATTTGATGCCACAACACAGCATTCCGTGACACCTTTCCAGTGAGCTTAGCCGATCCCATCTCGCTCTGTTTGCAAAAGATATTCAGCTTATATAGCTTTCCTTTCAGCTGACCGACAGCCACCACTGCGCCGTTCTTCATAATTTTCGCCTTTTCACCATCAAAACAAACACAGAGTTCCGATTTAGCAATTCGTTTGACCGAAAACAAATTACAACTTAATTGCGGCAAATACAGACCGTTTTTCGCCTCGCACTTTTTCACAGTGTTACCGATAACCGAATACATCGTAACGTCACCGCAATATTCAGCAAACACTCTCTGCCCGTTTGCCACTACGATTTCAACCGGGGAATCCAGGGACCGTATTTTGAAACTCGAAACGAAGAACTTTTTCTCACAAGCGTTCGTACAAAAAGTCGTTCGTTTCGAGATCTAAAATACGGCCACAGCTTTCGCATCGACGAAAAATAACTCGAATTGCACAAGATGTGCTCGGTAGCCCCAGAATCGAGAAACCAGCCAACACTCACGAAATCATTCTCTTCAACCACCATAAATGCAATTTCTGGTTCTTCTTCGGCACCAACATTAGCTTGCTGATTGTTCACATCCCTCTTCTTTTTCGGGTTATTTTGGTGATTCGCTTTAGGCTGCACACACACCACACGACATTCGGCCTTTCGATGGCCTAATTTTCCACACTGAAAGCACTTTATCTTCTTTCGACCGTGCTTTATCGCCATTGCAACACCATCCCCTCCGCCACATGCCCCATCCACTGCATCGGAATTTCTTCGCTTCATATCTACATCCAGCAGTCTCTTCTTCACGAAGTCCATTGGTCACTATGGAATCAAAGGACGATGGCAGCGTCACCGACAAATGACACACTGCGTCTGCCTCTTCCACAGTAGCCCCACTCCTTTTCAATTCGCGAATGATTTTATCAAATCATAGCAAATGGTCCGACATGTTCGTGTCAACTCCTTCGACATAAGTCAATGTGAGTAGCTGCTTTCGGAGAAACAACTGTCCAGAAACTCCACGACGTTCGAAATCGTTATTGAGTTTTTCCCGGATCTTTTTCGGTATCTGGCAATCTTTTATCAGTCCCAACTGATTATCACTGATTGCCTGTATGATCAATGGCTTGCACTTTTCGCTGGGCGATCTTCTTTTCTTTGTCACTACGCATTGACGCGGTATCGCCATAGACTAACCATAGACTAACTCTAAGACCAGTAGGTCCCATACAAAAACGATTTTTCTTGGCTCAGTCAGTACTAGAACATCGTCCCAAGCTCGGTCCCAAGCTCAATAATGCACCTTATAATGAACTCACGTGAACACACTCTCAAATACTCTGTCAAAATAACACAGCAAATCAAAACAAAGGCGCAATATATGTATAACAAGGTGCTGGCTTCAAGGTGTAATTCGGACCAAGGGGTTCTACAACAGTGAACCAATTTCAAATCGCTAGTTACATATTGATTGTTGCTGACTAACTCTAAGACCAGTAGGTCCCATACAAAAAACGATTTTTTCTTGGCTCAGTCAGTACTAGAACATCGTCCCAAGCTCGGTCCCAAGCTCAATAATGCACCCCTTATAATGAACTCACATGAACACACTCTCAAATACGCTGTCAAAATAACACAGCAAATCAAAACAAAGGCGCAAATATGTATAACAAGGTGCTGGCTTCAAGGTGTAATTCGAACCAAGGGGTTCTACAACAGTGAACCAATTTCAAATCGCTAGTTACATATTGATTGTTGGACTAACTCTAAGACCAGTAGGTCCCATACAAAAACGATTTTTTTCTTGGCTCAGTCAGTACTAGAACATCGTCCCAAGCTCGGTCCCAAGCTCAATAATGCACCCCTTATAATGAACTCACATGAACACACTCTCAAATACTCTGTCAAAATAACACAGCAAATCAAAACAAAGGCGCAAATATGTATAACAAGGTGCTGGCTTCAAGGTGTAATTCGTGACCAAGGGGTTCTACAACAGTGAACCAATTTCAAATCGCTAGTTACATATTGATTGTTGGACTAACTCTAAGACCAGTAGGTCCCATACAAAAACGATTTTTTTCTTAGCTCGTTCAGTACTAGAACATCGTCCCAAGCTCGGTCCCAAGCTCAATAATGCACCCCTTATAATGAACTCACATGAACACACTCTCAAATACTCTGTCAAAATAACACAGCAAATCAAAACAAAGGCGCAAATATGTATAACAAGGTGCTGGCTTCAAGGTGTAATTCGGACCAAGGGGTTCTACAACAGTGAACCAATTTCAAATCGCTAGTTACATATTGATTGTTGCTAATACTAACGGCGGCAGAGAAGTCTATGCACCCCTAATAATGAACTCACACGAGCACACTCTCACATATTCTGTCAAAATAACACAGCAAATCAAAACAAAGGCGCAAATATGTACAGGAAGGTGCTGGCTTCAAGGTGTACTTCGGTCCAAGGGGTTCTACAACAATGAACCAATTTTAAATCGCTAGTTGCATATTGATTGTTGCTACCAAGCTTAATAATGCACCCCTAATAATGAACTCACATGAACACACTCTCAAATATTCTGTCAAAATAACACAGCAAATCAAAACAAAGGCGCAAATATGTATAACAAGATGCTGACTTCAAGGTGTAATTCGGACCAAGGGGTTCTACAACAGTAAACCAATTTCAAATCGCTAGTTGCATATTGATTGTTGGTATCGCCTTGGCCTACTTGCAGTTCTTGTATCTCCAACACTTCACGTTGAACACAATCAAGCAATTCATGCATGTCCAGCACAGTTTCCATACGGAATTTCCAATTATGGTAACCTTTTCCGTCGAACGCGATTATCTTCGTTTTGTCGTCCATGTTTGGGCCCATAACCTAAAGACTGGCGCGACTTTCACTAAAACGAATAAGAGACAGTTTCAAGAGCTTCTAGATGAGCGAATAAAACACACGTTTACTAGTAGCAAATCAAAACACAAGTGAAGTTTTATTCAGGCAGTAAAAACAAAACATAGATCATAAGTGTTGCCAGATGGACTGCATACGAGGGGTAGTCGGTTGTATATATTACATGGTTCATACACATGATTTCAATTCGAAGCAAAAATTGAGCGATTTAAAGGTCGGTATCGTGTTCGAAAGAAATTTCTTTTTCTATACCAAACCCATGTTAAATTCCGTATACTGAAACGGAAAAGTAAAGAATCGAAAAGAAATTTCTGCAGCATTATGCACCTGAAAAGAACGAAAAATAAAATAAGAATTTGTAAGGTTTACACGCAAACTAATGGGAGCTGCCACTTTTGTTTTCGGAAAAATATTCCGCTTGATTATTGCGTTAGTGAAAGTGACATTCCGTTCCATGCAGATCAATCATAGACTAACTCTAAGACCAGTAGGTCCCATTCAAATACGATCTTTTTCTTGGCTCAGTCAGTACTAGAACATCGGTTCCAAGCTCGGTCCCAAGCTCAATAATGCGCCCCTAATAATGAACTCGCATGAACACACTCTCAAATATTCTGTCAAAATAACACAGCAAATCAAAACAAAGGCGCAAATATGTATAACAAGGTGCAGGCTTCAAGGTGTACTTCGGACCAAGGGGTTCTACAACAGTGAACCAATTTCAAATCGCTAGTTGCATATTGATTGTTGGATCAATTGTCAAAATTCCGCTTGGTGATATTGAACAATATTCCGTAATGCCTGCCGCTGACCGTTGTACGAACTGTCGAATACTTTAATCCAGTACCAAAAATCACATACTAGACTAAAGGAGTACAACCAACAATCAATATGCAACTAGCGATTTGAAATTGGTTCACTGTTGTAGAACCCCTTGGTCTGAATTACACCTTGAAGCCAGCACCTTGTTATACATATTTGCGCCTTTGTTTTGATTTGCTGTGTTATTTGACAGAGTATTTGAGAGTGTGTTCATGGAGTTCATTATAAAGGGCGCATTATTGACTAACTTGGGACGATGTTCTAGTACTGACTGAGCCAAGAAAAATCGTTTTTGTATGGGACCTACTGGTCTTAGAGTTAGTCTATGGTACAACGCTGTACCATAGACTAACTCTAAGACCAGTAGGTCCCATACAAAAACGATTTTTTTCTTGGCTCAGTCAGTACTAGAACATCGTCCCAAGCTCGGTCCCAAGCTCAATAATGCACCCCTTATAATGAACTCACATGAACACACTCTCAAATACTCTGTCAAAATAACACAGCAAATCAAAACAAAGGCGCAAATATGTATAACAAGGTGCTGGCTTCAAGGTGTAATTCGGACCAAGGGGTTCTACAACAGTGAACCAATTTCAAATCGCTAGTTGCATATTGATTGTTGGCTGTACGTTGTATGTATGTCCCAGGCATAACCTCTCTAATTTTTAAGTCGATACCGGCCTTAAGGGACAATTTTAGTAATAAAAATTAATGATTTATTTTCAGTGTACAAGAGTGTTTTGAGATCACCGTATACAAAGATTCAGGATTCATTATTTTGACAGCCAGTACGAAGTTCATTTCATTCATGATTCGAAGACGCATATGTAAACAAAATCATCGAGTGGTGTTTGTTTTTGCGTTGGATTTGTCTAGTAGTCTCGTTAAGCATTTAAAAAAGTACTATCAATTATTTCACAAAATAGTTACTAACAAGCTGGAAACTTTTCTCAATAATAGATCGGATATTATACATTATAAATACAATATGAATTTTCATAAATTCCAGTTTGACATTAAATTATGACTTTTGATGACTCTTGTGAATGGGGTACGTCGTCACAAACTCACAGCCACACACATACTGACTCTGACATTGGCTTCATTCATCGCAGATTGAAGAGATTGAAGGTGGCAAATCTGCGGCGGCGACGGCTATCCAAAATTCGAGGGTGAGCAGTGACCGTCGAATGAACCATCAGCAACTACAGGTACTTGGGCGAACTAGATCAGTGGAGTGCAAGCATAGCGGATGGACGGAGTGAAGTGAAAGAGTACAAGCAGTACCATCGGTGAAGCGAGTGTTGTGTTAAAACATTGGACACGTCGCGGTCACAATAAAAGCTGATTTCAGCTGGACACAATCTGTTTTTGCCCTGTCAATTTCAGTAGTGCATAGAGAAGAGATTTTCTTCTGGGAATTGAAATCTGGTTCCGTCGAAACGCATGGACAACCGAAATAGAGTGTAGCAAACTAGAAGGCAACGAACTCCTTCCAATCGACGTGAACCAATTTATGCAAAATTTGCAGTTTTGAGTAGAAAACCGAAAGCAAAGGAAGAAGCCCCCCAAGATGGACGAGACGGTCATGTTGATCTTGTTGGTGATTGTTATGTTGGTTGGGTCCTACCTTGCTGGAAATATTCCTTTGATTGTGACCATGTCTGAGGTGAGTTTCACTTTTGCTATAGGTAGTCGAATGTTATGGGTAAAAATATCAATTTTCAGGAAAAACTTAAAAATGTTTCTATATTCGGGGCCGGTTTACTGGTCGGAACAGCCCTCACGGTAATTATTCCGGAGGGAATCCGTTCCCTTTACGATGAAAGCAATCTGGAGGCAAAAACCCTGGAAACATCCGGTGCACCGAATCACAAGCACAGTGCCGATGAGCATTCCTCTACGATCGGTCTGTCCTTGGTGCTGGGATTCGTTTTTATGATGCTAGTGGATCAGGTATCTTCCCGCCGCAAGGAAGGTACCAACGAGCGTAATTTAACCGCAACGATAGGTTTGGTCGTCCATGCTGCCGCTGATGGAGTAGCATTGGGTGCAGCAGCCACCACTAGTCATTCTGATGTTGAAATCATCGTTTTCCTAGCCATCATGTTACACAAAGCTCCGGCAGCTTTCGGATTGGTTAGCTTCCTACTGCATGAGGGAATCGAACGGCAGCGGATACGAAAACATCTGCTGATCTTTTCCCTTTCAGCGCCACTTCTTACGCTTTTGACGTATTTTGGGATCGGTAGCGAACAAAAAGAAACTCTGGAATCGCTGAATGCCACCGGCATTGCTATGCTGTTTTCCGCCGGAACGTTCCTGTATGTAGCGACGGTTCATGTGCTTCCAGAACTGACTCACAATACTGGCCATGGAGGCCACCACAGTGGTCCTCACTACGATTATAATTTACTGGAGCAGCAATCGGCCGCCAGTGGCAAAATCGTTGTCCACGGCGGTGGCAGTGGACTGAAGAACACCGAATTGGCTCTGCTAATTTTGGGAGCGTTGATGCCGCTGTTCCTCACCGTCGGGCACCATCATTGAGTGGGATGATCCACGGTGGGAGGGATACAAATCGCAAACATTGCCAAATTTGTTTTTTAATTAGGTGGATACAATAATATAGCTGCCGTAGAATGGCATAAAGGACCGTGTAGATGCGAAGAAGGAAGGGAAAATGAGACCGAGGTCGAATACATTTTTAAACGGGAGATCGATATGGTCTCCGGTGTGTAATGCAATATTCTTGCTTTTAAAACGCTCACGGTGAAATCCAATTGCTCTTGTTTAACGGTCACATTTGTTTTGATTGTATGAATTAATTTTATAAGTGCAAAAACTGCAATCGTTAGTACTCGTAGGCTTATTCCAAATTTGAATTAGTTAGGAACCACGACAATAGGGAAAGTATAATCAAAAAGATCAATTTAATTATCAACCTATAAGAACTGGCACAGACAGATTGCCGTTGTCCTCCCCACAGTCAGGAACATTTTGCCTAATCAGAAGCATGTTTTGGATTCTTGAATTTAGAGAAAATAAAAATAAAGGGAAGGACGGCAGCTAAATCTTTGTCAATCAAATGACCGCATGCGCCTCAAACCGACTCTAGAATGGCTTAGGAAAATGCCATAAACTTTTCTTTGCACTTTAATATCATAATCATCGTACAACGGCATTCATCTTCAGATAACGACAAGCATCCGTGACGAGAGATGTAAATAGAACGAGAACAAACGACGAAGGCTGCAAGCTAAAGCTGAGTTTTTGCCGCGTTAGACGTAGACTGTATGTATTGCTTAACTCTAGGCTTAGGTAACAATGCTTTGAGAGACAGGAAAAAAAGACCTACATGTGCAGAAGGAGACGCTGTGGCTGTTTTCTTAGTTGTGGAAAAAATGATTACTATTACTTTGTTGTGAAACGTGTCTACATGTGATTAAACTACTGAGCGAAATAGTTCGATATAGGAAAATATACTATTGATCGTAAGTGATGAACAGGCGTAAATATTTCGGTGATGATGACAAGACAACAATACAACTTTTGTTTTTGGGTTTTATCTATTGTTCGATAACGCGATTGATCGGGTGAGTATAGGAAAAGAACGTTGCGCGGTGATATGTGGTGTGTTGGGCTGAACTGACGATTCATCATTCTCGCTGTACCACCATAGGATCACTTAACCTATTATAAGCCCGTGACAAAAAAGCAAGGTACATATTAGCACATGCAATTTTGGAAGAGAATGCTTACGGCCATTAGTGAATACGTATATTTTTCTTTTTTTAAAAAAAACACAAAATTAGAGATGGCAATATGAAGTTCTGTCCAGTTAGAATCCGGAATCACTTATTGTGTTACAGCGGCACGGAAAGTGACCGCTGTAAGAATTCTTTTACAGCGGTTTGTTTACCTAGGCGCCCACTTTCTGTGGTCATTCAAAAAAATCGTCACGTTGTTTCCACGTGAAACGCACGTAATTTTTGTCCACTGCCAAAACCAGTAATAAACACGCCGAATTCACGTAAGAGCTACGTGATTTCCACGTAACTCCACATCCTACGTGAAAATCACACAAATGTTACGTGATTTTTCACGTACAATTTACTGGCACGTAATATTCACCTGATTTTTCTGAAGAAGATTTGCTTACGTGTTCAGATGAAAGTTACGTGAAATTTCACGTGAAAATAACGTGTCGATTTTTTTGAGTGTATATATATATATATTTTTTTAACTAGTTCATTCATTTGGGAGGCTCGTTAGTTTTACGGAGCCGAAAATTCATTGATTTTTTTATAACGTTATGACTTAATACTAGGATTAGTAGGACTTGGGCCGTTTACTCGCGATTTACCCGAGGTTAAAATAGGTCACTTTTTTGTGGATGGGTTGGACAAAGGAACATGGAAATAATATGCTGTAGTCTCATCAACATAGTTGTCGCCAGTAAAATAACTTGGTGCGGATTGGTCAGGGCTCCCTTTTTATGTTCTGTAGGATGTGGTAACCTTTGGGCTTTGAGGAGATGGAGATCTCAGATGACGGAATTGTTGGCTTATATCAAATGCTCAAAGAACATGAAGGCCCCAGGTTTCGATAACATCCTGAACTTGGAGCTCAGGCAACTGAGCCCCTAGTTCTATAGCCATCTGGCGATGGTTTTCAATCATTGCCTCCGACTTGGCTACTTCCTCGTGTTGGAAGTCAGCCAAAGTCATACCCATCCAGAAACCTGGGAAAGATCCTTCTTGTTCCAAGAGCTAGGCCCATCAGCCTTCTCTCAGGATTATCCAAGCTATTTGAGAAAGCGATCCACCGTCGGCTTCTTTCATCTGCCGACGAGCTGAACATCTTGCTTGACGAACAATTTGCTTCCGACGAGGTCGGTCGACTATTCAACAACTTAATCGAGTCAGTAACATCCTCAGACGGAACAAGTCTGTTTCGAAATCATCTGTCATGGCACTTCTCGACATCGAGAAGGCCTTTGATGGCCTGGTGTACAAGCTGCATCGATACAATCTTCCCATCTATCTGGTGAAGATAATTAAAAACTATCTGATCGGACAGGTCATTCCGTGTTTCGTTGCATGGTGCAGTTTCCGGTAGTCAGGAGATCTCTGCCAGGTGTTCCTGCAGGGAAGTATATTAGGTCCACTTCTGTTCAATCTATTCACCTCGGACATACCCCGCTCCCTGAAAATGGATCTCTGTCGTTGTTCTGCCGACGATACCGCAGTCGTCCACAATGGTAGGGTAATAAGAGCGCTTGCCGCGAAACTGCAGCGAACTGGATAGTTCTGTCTGACTACTTCACCGATTGGAAGATCTGTATCAATGCAGCGAAGACCCAGGTCATTTTATTTCCACACTCCAACTCTCCTAGACTTGTTCCGCCTGAGGATTGCAAAATAAACCTAAACAACACAACGGTGGAATGGGCTAAATCAGCTGTCTATCTTGGACGTTACGATAGACAGCATAGCTTGTTTTCAGGGAACAGGTTGACAAAACTGTCACAAGTGTAACGTTCTGTTGAAGCT
The DNA here is from genome assembly GCA_034211315.2 of Aedes japonicus. NCBI lineage: Eukaryota > Metazoa > Arthropoda > Insecta > Diptera > Culicidae > Aedes > Aedes japonicus. Next base: position 132,608 of record JASCZW010000310.1, on the reverse strand, counting down.
ACTGTACCCATTGATCAACAGAAGGTCTACATTATCCCTGAAAACAGCCTTGCTGTCTACAAGCAAATCATACTTCCAGTCATCGAGTACGGCATGCCAATCTGGGAGAGTTGCGCAAAAACACATCACCTGAAACTCAGCGTGTTCAAAATAAGTTCCTCAGGATGATCCCTGAACACCCCTCCGAGGACAAGAACATCTGAGGTCCAACGTTCATGGCCGAGATAAAAAATGCTCAGACGATCAGCTTTAGTGAGTCTATCAACCGGTACAGGCACGCTGCTCTGACATCGGATCACCAGATCATCCGGAATCTGGTTCCCACCCTAGGATTTTCAAATTGTAGTTTTAGTTGTAGATTAGGTAGGTTATCAACTTCCAAACTAACAATGCCCCAAGGGCTGAACTGGAAAATTTAATGTAACACACATAGTACACTAAACACACCAAACACAGAAAATTTAAACAAAGCTGAAGAGCCCAATGGGGCTGAAACACTTAAAATGTTAAAATTAGTATGTAAGACAAATGAATTGGAAATTATAAAACATGTTAAGCTAAAAAAAAAAAAAAGGTAACCTCGTGGCGACGATGAGACTCCTCAAGATGTCGGAACATAACAAACACAAACTAATGAATAAAGAAAAACAAAAACACAGGCAGATTAAATTCATAGCAGGCATTTGAAGAAACACATAAATCGATTGCATATAGCGCGAGATCGCGAGATCCCAACACATCTCTTATAGGAACATTAGGTTGTCTTTCTTGGCCTTCTAGGGTATTCCAGAGTTGCGTTTTGGGGGCGTAATTATCCGTGCATTTCCAAACTGCGTGATCGATGTCATCATAACCATTTTCGCACCGGCAAAGATTGCTGTCCACGAGGTTAATTCGAAAGAGATGTGCATCTAACTGGTAGTGGTTGGACATAAGTCTACTCATCACACGGATGAAATCACGGCTTACGTGCAGATCCTTAAACCACGCCCTCGATGAAACAATAGGAATGATGGAATGTAACAGCCGTCCTAGATTTCCGGTGTCCCAATCGGTTTACTAACTCGAAACTATGATGTACTAAATGGTAAAATTCATCGTGTGAAATATGTCTATCATACAAATCGCCTTCCTGGGCGTCGACCTTTGCGAGCGAGTCCGCTTTCTCATTGCCTGGGATTGAGCAATGTGAAGGGACCCATACAAAGGTGATCAAATATGATCTTTCGACCAGAACAGTCACTTGTTCCCTTAGGTTTGAAAGGAAATAAGATGAGTTTTTACTAGGTTTCATTGACCGAAGGGCTCAATCGAACTGAGGCTGTCCGAGAAGATGAAGTAATGGTCTGCAGGCATGTTGGAAATCATCCCCAATGCGAAGTTGATTGCTGCCAGCTCAGCAACATAAACAGAAAAAGGTTCCTGAATTTTGTAGAAGGCGCTAGAGTTACAATTAAAAACACCGAAGCCAGTGCATCTATTGTGGCGAAACCCATGAGTGAAAAACCAGAATTGGCGTGTTGGTACTTTTCAGTAAAAATACGCGGAATAACAATAGAACGAAGTTGATCCGGAATCCCATGAGATGCTTGTTTCATGGAAAGTCATAACGGATTGAGTAACTGCTATAGGTGAAGTGAGCACGGGTTGGAGTATTGCACGGAAGACACATATCCGACGATATGTATTGGTGGTAAATTCTCATAAATCGTGATTGTGTGTTCAGCCCTAACATTTCTTCAGAATTTGCTATCACAAATGCGTTTTACCCTTCTTACACCAAAAGAACGGTATTAAGATCGCTTGAAAACTCGAAACTTTTTATCCGAGGCCCAGAGGGCGAAGTGTCATATACCATTCGACTCAGTTCGACGAACGGAACACATGTCTGTGTGTATATATGTGTGTGTGAATATATGTGTGTGTATATAAATGTGTGTGTGTGTGTACGTGTGTGTGTGCGATACAAATAATGTCACATCAGTTTCTCAGCCATTTGTAAACCGATTCCAGTTCTGTTGACGGCAAATGAAAGCTACAACATTCCCATAAAACGCTATTGATTTTTTTCATTCGGACATTTCGTTACTAAGATATGAACAAAACAGTACTTGGCGGTTTGATAATAGTAATCAAACAGTTTAGTCTCTGATTACATACTGAGCTATTTGTGTACCGATTTTAGTTTTGTTTGCCAAATTGAAGTTATAAAATCTTCAAATAACTGGTCCAAATTTCATAATGATTGGATAATTCTTCATGGAGATATGATCAAAACAATACCTGAGACCAAATAATTGTGAAATTCAAAGGTTCAAAAGCGAACAAGACCAATCACACCAATCGATGCGGCTTGCATTCTATTGACCTTTTGTTATTATATTTTCTACTACACAGTCAACAACGACGATATATGGTCATCTTTTCTATCTTGTGACTTCCAACGTTATACAAGCGTATACTATCCGGTACCCCCCCTTTTTTGGTAGTCGGTGACGAGAAATACAAAAACACAATAAGTCGTTACGAAGTCATAAGCTTTAATAATAAAAGAAAAACATCAAGAGCAATACATGTCAAATAGAGGCAACTCATAGTACACTGTAAAACACAACACATTAAGTTTGAGTTCATGCTCCAGTCTGGTTTACACAACACCCCCTCTCAGACCAAGCGTGAAACGATGCTCTTTGAACGGGCCACTTGGAAGGCTCTTCGTGAACACGTCAGCAACCTGCATCTTCGTTGGTACGTACTCCACTCTTATCTGTCCGCTTTGAATACGCTCACGTATGAAGTGGTACCGTATGTCCAAGTGCTTCAAACTTTTCTGGTCACGGGGTTCTTTGGCAATGTGGATACATGATTGGTTGTCCTCGTAAAGCGTTGTGGGAGAACTGCAATCGATCCCAATGTCTGTTAGAAGATTCCGGAGCCACACTGCATCACACGCTGCCTGACTTAGTGACACGTACTCTGCCTCAGTAGATGATAGGGAGACAGTTGGTTGTTTTCTTGTTGTCCACAATACTGAGTTGCCGAAAACTTGAAATACGCTTCCGGAAGTTGATCTACGATCATTGATATCGCTTCCCCAGTCGGCATCGGCATAGCCAACTAAAGAATCTGTATTTCTACTGCGCTGGTATACAAGGCTGTAGTCTTTTGTGCCTTGTAAATAGCGCAATACGCGTTTCAAGTGTGCCCAGTGGATATCCGTAGCACCACTCTGGAAGCAGCTGAGGAAGTTTACTGCAGAACTGATATCAGGACGCGAAGATAGCATGAGATACGTTAGGCATCCTACCAGTTCACGATACGGATGTTGCGTTGCCGTTTCTGAATTGTTATTCTCCAGTTTCAGGTTGACTTCCAACGGTGTACAAACTGGTTTACAGTCTTGCATACCAAATCGTTTCAAAAGCGCACGAACGTATTGGGACTGGTTGATTGATAGAAGTCCCGCCTCTCTATTTCTCTCCACCTTCAGACCAAGAAAATGATTCAATTCCTTCATAACGTCCATCTCAAACTCCCGACTCAAGCTGCGTTTGATCCTCATAAGCTGTGCTAATGAATTGCATACCAATATAATGTCGTCCACATACAGGATCAAGATAACGATAACGTCCTTCGTCTTGCGTACATACAAACAACTGTCGTATTGAGATCGTCTGAAGCCAAGTTTCAACATAAAGTCATTGAAGCGCTCGTTCCAGCTACGAGGAGCCTGTTTGAGCCCATACAAAGATTTGTTGAGTTTGCATACGCTACTTCCCTTCCCAAATCCTGGAGGTTGGCGCATATATACAGTTTCCGATAGACATCCATTCAAAAAGGCGGTACGCACATCCATTTGATGAATATGAAGATCCTGTTGAACTGCTACCGCTATTAACGTACGGACAGTACTCATGCGAACAACTGGTGCGTATGTTTCTTGGTAATCAAAGCCGTGACGTTGGGAACATCCCTTCGCTACAAGCCGGGCTTTGTACCTATCGATGCTTCCATCAGCCTTATGCTTGATTTTGAAAACCCACTTACTTGAAATTGCACGCTTTCCGGGAGGGAGATTTACCAGGTCCCACGTGTGATTTGTTTCCAGCGAACGCAGCTCATCCTCAATTGCTTTTTTCCACTCCGGCCAGTCATCTCTGCGACGCAGCTCTTCAACATTGTCCGGCAACTCTTCCACATAATTCTCCGCATTTAGAGCAAACGCCACATACACTTCGTAGTCTGCAAGACGTTCCGGAAGCTTTCGCTGTCGCTCACCTTTCCTAATTGGCACATTTTCATCTTCAGCACTTTCGTATTCTTCAGGTGGATCTTCTTCATTGTCACATTCTTCTTCATCTTCACATTCTTCTTCAATCAGTGGTTTAGTTGCATCCGCACTAGCTTCCGGTTGAGGCAAACTATCAGATACTAGATGATCGTTTGTATACATCTCCTGATGAAAGGTCGTCTTCACAGGAAGCTCCTCAACTACCACATCCCGGCACATAATCACTTTTCCTTGTTCCGGGTTCCATACGCGATAGCAATTAACACCGTAACCGACCAGATAACCTATGCGACTCTTGACACCAGTTTGGATCTCTTCTCCTTCGGAACATGACAAAACACTTTACTTCCGAACACGCGTAATCTCGATACGTTTGGCTTTCGATCGTACCACATTTGATACGGTGTTTTCGTCACTGGTAAAGCGTTTGTGGGGCTTCGATTAATCACATGAACCGCCGTTTGTACTGCTTCAGTCCACAGATTCCGATTTACACCCGATTCGTTTAGCATAGCACGTGCACGTTCGAGAATTGTTCTGTTCATGCGTTCCGCAACACCGTTTTGTTGCGGAGTATACGGCACACTTGGTTCCATAACGATTTCCGATTCACTACAGTACGTCATGAATTCGTCGTTTATGTATTCACTGCCGTTATCACTACGCAATCTTGATATTTTCCGTTCGAAATGCGACATAGCCATCGCAGCGTATTTTTTAAACGCGACCACGACATCACTCTTAACTTTCAACGTATACACAGCCGTAAAGTGAGTGTAATCGTCAATGAAAGTTACGAAAATCTTCTTTCCGTCCCAAGATTCCGGCTTGAACGGACCACACACGTCCGTATGCACCAATTCCAGTGGACGCGACGATCGTGGTTTAACACACTCTTCGAAAGGCAACTTTGCCTGTTTACCCATCATACAGGGTTCACAAACGTTCGGAACACCAATAGGCCTTACACTGTCATCGATTCCTTCGACCATGTCACTTCGGATCAGTTTCAACAAACCAGCATTTCCAATGTGGCCAAATCTACGATGCCACAACGACAGCTTGTTTTCCGATTCACCAGCCATGGCAGACGACACTTCCATCACTCTGACGTTCAATTCATACAACCGACCTTTGCGGTCCGCGGTACACACAATGTTTCCATTTCTGGTGATTCGTGCACTGTCTTTTCCGAAGACCACTTCCATTCCGCGTTCCGCCACACGTTTGATGGAGAACAAGTTTGTGTCCAATCCAGGAAAAAATAAAACATCGTACACTGTGCAGCTCAGCTTCTTTCCATTCACTGTTGCACTCATTCTGACATCACCGGCGATTTCACTAGTCAGTGACACACCTGACTTTGCAACACTAATTACGGTCGGTACGTCCAGTTTCCGAACGTTGACGATACAACTTTTGTTGTTTACCATATGTTCCGAAGCACCACTATCAAGCACCCAGCGAAACTCACTACCACCACTATGCAAAGCAGCTTGTTTGTCGATTGCACTGAAAGCAACATCATCACTTTCGACTTCAGCACGGTGCGCTCCAAAACTGTTTTTCTTCTTTGTTTTCTTCCGCTCTTCAGTTGCACGATTCATCCATTTATTCTCCGGACAATCCACTCGTTTATGCCCTGGTTTTCCACAACCATGACATTTGAAGGGAAATTTTCCGCCCTTTGCAGCAAAAGCCGCTCCCGGTTCAAGCCCTTTGGCACTTCCACTATACTGGCGCTTCACGTCCTCACTGAGCAGTCTCGATTTAACGAACTCCATAGAGCACTGCTCTACTGGAAGCGTCTCCAGCACTGTAATCAGCTGATCGTATGACCTTGGCATGGACTGCAACAAGAAAAACACTACTACCGGCTCATCAAACTGAATTCCTGCCGACTCCAGTTCCCGAACAATCTTCTCGAATGACAGAATATGCTGCTCCATCGGAAAAATGTCACTAAATTTCATGCCAGTCAACTGCTTGAGCAAGAAAAACACTCCGGAAACACCTTTCTGCTCGAACGTATGTTGCAGCACCGCCCAAATAGCCTTTGGAGACGTTTTCCCACGTATGTATTCGAGCTGGGAGTCCGCTATCTTATGAATCAGGACTGATTTACATTTAGCATCTTCTTGCTTCCGCTTCATCCGTTTTTCCTCTTTTTCCACCTTTTGTGCTGCCTTATCTGTTGAGTCTTCCGGGTAAAACTCTTCCTCCTCCAGTAGCTTTTCTATACAATGCAACAAACCCAACTTTTCCAGGTAAGCTTGCATACGAAAGCTCCACGTCGAGTAATTCTTTCCGTCGAACAAATAGGCTCTCTGCATGCGATCATCCTCCATTGTCTCGAATGTAAATGGTGTCGCTCTTGGCAAACTGCCGATAAGTTTTACACCGTACTTTCCTTTTTACTCGCGACCGAATTTAATGATCTATATCTTTTCACGTAAATTTTTCTTAATTAAAAACAAATCCGAAGTTTATGAAAAACTACCCATGTCTGGGCCCATAACCTGACGAGAAATACAAAAACACAATAATCGTTACGAAGTCATAAACTTTAATAATAAAAGAAAAACATCAAGAGCAATACATGTCAAATAAAGGCAACTCATAGTACACTGTAAAACACAACACATTAAGTTTGAGTTCATGCTCCAGTCTGGTTTACACAACAGTCGGACGATGTTTTGGATTTCTTTGTTGAAAATGTTGGCTCACTTAGAAGACTGCGTTTTCTCTAACCTATCAGGCCACGTGCGAACGTCAGTCGAACCGGCAGTTGAAACCGGGTTGCACACACGCTTGTTGTTGCCCCAACTTCATAGGTGCTCCGCTTTTGATCGAATCGATGAACGACCCATACGTTTAGTGTATTCCAGCACTGTCTTTGGACATTCCTTTTACATACAGTTTTATCTCTATCTGGATGAAATGCTGTAGTTAGCAGTGTGACAAGTTTCGAATCTTGCCACATTAAAAATAGTAACATTTTCTTTGATGCGCCACTTGTAGTCGCCTCGCTGTAGCTGCTTTCGCTTTTTCGGTCCAGACGTTCTTTTGTACGTTTTGAGTACAAAAGGTACTACAAAAGTGTTAGAAAATTTGTCTGAAAGTAAAATTGGTTAGGGTTTATACCGTTCTTGATTGCTCTGTGTTGTCTCGATGTTACTGCCATTTGAAGAGTTGACTTTAGGATGACGATATGATATTGCTCGTGGTCATAGAATAGGGAAGAGAATAGAAAAGAAAAGGGATTAGTGATCGGTAACACGCTATGCGCATGTGAGATTTTCATGGTGATATTCTCACAACGGCCGTTCAGAATGGTTCGACGGATGCATATGAGAGATCATTCCCGTTGATTTTTCGCTCGTTTACTCAATTCCATCATGTTTGGTTATAGAATACAAGAAACGTTTTACAACGTGCTTCATTTGGGAATAACAGGGTAATGATCCCCCATCGCATCTTCAAGTGATCATTACAAGCTGTCCATTTGGTTCAGGCACTTTTGAACGTTGATGTGGCAGGAGATTCACACATGAAATCTACCGCGACCAACTCGACAGAACGCGCCCATACCACTTTCTGAACCGTAGGGCAGGGGTCCTAATAGTATTTGAGGTTTGTGCTCAAACATGGAAGTGATAGGGACTTGATCCCGGATATCCTTAAGCATTGATCGTCCTTTGAGAAGGATCATCGATTCATCAACCGATTGCTAAGATGTTGGCTTGGCTTCTGATTGACATGCAGCATTCAGAAGCACATGGATCGGCCAACCTTGATACAGCTTGCCATAGTCTTAGGATCCCTTTGAAGGCTTCATACAGGCTACCAATTTAAGCTTTGATTTTGATCTGCATAGATATTTGTTTGTGTAACAATCAGTTGCATGACATCATTGTTGACAAATCGTGCTTGGGTTTTACCTGGAGAGAAATGCATCACGGGTTCCTGTGTCCAATCCTGTTTTCTCCAGTCCATTTCATCGTCATCTGATTGGAAGGCATCTACGGCCGATTCATTATTGTCCGATTCATATGATTCAGGTGATTCGGTTCTCTGTATTTCATCACTTCCCCTGCTGGTTTCAGACGAAATGTCATGCTTACCGAAACGATATTGCAGACCCAATGAGGACGGCAGTAGTTCTTTTTCAGAAAACAGCGCAATAGCATTCCAAGCTGCAGCACTATCCTTGACAAGATGTTGCAGTTCACATGCTTGGTACTTCCGAATCCGCTTCCAGATCATCCTCTAGATCATCAGGCAGTTCACCGATCCGATGAGCACGATTGGATTCATCAACCGATAACGGCGTTTGACGTCCACTGGCAACATCACTACCATCGACCGAATCGTCACTACTCGCAAGGAAGTCGAGCAGATTTACATCCTGGCATGAGGTCCATTCGCCGAAACTGAACGCTCATTAAGCAGCACGTCATTCTGAAAAGCTCCAGTATCTGAAAATAGTTACTTCACTTCTGTTTTTTCTGGTATTTATAGCTGATTTTATTGCGCCGTTGAGCGCGATAAGGTGCTATAACCTTGGCCAATTGCTGCCTAACTTTTGGTTCAAATGCCAAAAGTCCACTCACATACTAAAGGAGCATAAACTCATCTTTCTAGCATCTATGCTCCCAACTATAAAATACAAATTATCATATTATTGCATCCCCGCTTTCTCCCTTCCCTTGTTTCGAAGTAGTAGAGCGATTTCAGAGACTCTTTCTGGAATCGCTCTATTTCTAAGAATCTTCTCTGCGACACATGGTAAGCAGTAGGCCTGGCCGATGACAAGAAAAATGACGTATTCAAGTAGTCGTCATTTTCCAAGATGCTATCAAGAATTGGCAGCGTTAGTGTGATATTAGATAAGCTTAGATCTATAGCTGATTTTATTGCGCCGTTCATATATTGCACTTTGCACCCAAAATGAAGTCAAATTGTTAATTCACCTTTGAAAGGTTTTTATTTAAGGAGTGTATCGAAAATAAGCTAACCACAAACTTTCTTTCAAATTATTTTGAAAACCGATATTTTATTCATACAAAAAATTGATCCTTTATTGTACGAGGTTAAACTTGAACATAATGAAGACCGGATGAAATTTAAGTAATTCTTTCACGAATTTTTAGAACTTTGGATCGAATGCACTTCATCAAGTTCCGGACAAGTGTTGCATCGCATTTTTTGGACGCTTGAGCCCAAATTTTTTTGAACTCCTGCATGTTCCCAGCTGCCTTACCAGTCTTCTTGAAGACCCTCTTCACGATTGCCCAGTAACGTTCGATGGGTCGAAGCTGAGGGCAATTTGGTGGATTGATATTTTCTCAACGAAATCTATACCCTTTTCCGCAAGCCAATTGAGAGTGATTTTGGCATAGTGAGCCGACACTAAATCCCGCCAAAACAATGGAGGTGTACTATGCTTCTTATATAAAGGCAACAATATCTTCTGGAGACACTCAGATCGATAGATTTCCGCATTTATAGTTCCGGTAGTGTAAAAAATGGTTGACTTCAAATCACAGGAACATATTGCTTGCCATACCAGTACGTTTCGACCGAATTTCTCCACTTGAATCGACCTGTCCGCATCGCTCACATCCTCCCCAACGACGGCAGTAAAGTATTGTGGACCTGGAAGAGTTTTTGAGTCCTCCTTTACATAGGTCTCATCGTCCATCAAAACGCATACTTTCGGACGCTGCAAAAGACGCGAATACAATTTCCAGGCCCTTTTTGCTGCTCACTTCTTCTGTTCTGCACTTTGTTTCGAGATTTTTTGCTTCTTGTAGGTCTTCAGGTGGTTTCGCCTCTTGATACGCTGGATCATTCCAACACTCGTTCCTGCTTTTTTGGCCAAATCACGTATTGACATTGATTTGTTCTTCATGATTAGAGATACCACTTTCTGCTCCAGTTTCGGGTTGGAAGAACCGTGTTTTCGGCCTCTTCATGGTAGCTCATCCAAAGAATAGTGTTCCCCAAACTTATTAATGAATTTAATGAACAGAAGCCTCGTTCCCTGATTTCCGTTTTTTCTATTAGGCAAAGTGCAACGTTGATAGCATCAAAAATCTGCTTGATTCTTCTCGATGTAAATTAGTTGATGAAAATCAAAACCGACATGGGTGAGGAATAATTCTGTTGAAGTTTGCCTTCTGATTTGGTTTTTATACTTTCGTGAGAATATCTGATCGTTCAAACATTTACTCAGGCATGAACCTTCTTATCAAATTATCAAGTTCCAAAGCGTGTTCGTGACTTCAATAAAGGTTCTCAGCGAAGACGAAGATAGATGTCAGACATTTTTCTATGGTTATTCATGCCAGTTTATCGGCGATCCAGTTTCGTGTAGAAATCGTGCTGATATTTTTTGGGACACCCTATATGTTTTAGCAGCAATATTTCTCCGAGCTGCATGCTTTTACCCTGGACACTGGCGAAACCTTGACGTAGTTTAACTTCGACTACCTGGTCCCAGGGCTAGTCTGGTTCATTACCATTTGGAAAAGAAACACACTAGTGTTGCCACATCAGTGGAAACCCAACAAACATGAATGCCTAATAACTGTTTGTTCAAAAATATTTGGATAAGTTGATCAGCTTTTTCTTCTAGAAAGTTGAATAATTACCCCAAATGTGTTTGAACAAGCAGTTATTCGACACTGATGTTTGGTGGGACTGCAGCCCTGAAGTGCTTCTTAAGTTCCTCGAGTAGTTCTTATCGATGAACATGATGATTCCGAGATTGTGATCAATGGTCAAGTAGAGTATTTGCAAATAGTTGAAATGTTGCATTTAATCATATAAACTCAGTTGAAAAAGCTGGAAAAGTTTATTATCACAAATCAGCACACTTTTGGAAAGTAGGGTATGTGTCCCTTGACTCAGCCTATTATGTAACCATCGATTACATTTTTGATTGTAACTCATACAATTTTTGAGCTGTAAGCGAGATTCAACTAGTTCTACACTTGCTAAGCTATGGTTGATAAGACATTTGGTAGTATGTATCACGAAAAGTTACACAACTCTTTTTATAAAGTCAGAAACATTCGAGGGATGTGGATTTAATGTCGGTCTATAGGCATCAAATTGGGTTTATTCAAGGATGGAACTTCGTTCCATTCCATGGATTTATTACTAAATGCAGTCTTTGTACGGTTTTTTTTCTAGTTTTATGAATTAAGACATGTATTCGCTTTACTTAAAAAGAAATCACAAAATAAACTTAAATAAAACTGATTCGGAACACTTAAGTGATTTATTTATTTATTTATCACAATAATTCAACTGACAACAAATGTCTGAATGAATAAAAAACTTAAATTACTTGGTTTCGGCCAGAAGTACGGAAAGAGTCAAGTAGCCGATGACGAAACACGTCAGCAGATAAGTTGAAGTCGAACATATTGAAACGCTCGTTGAAACGCTGGCTGATTTCTCGAATTGGTTCATGCCGGACAGTCAATTTCACCCCTGAGCAGCTTCCCAGCAAACAAAGCCTGAGCGGTCTTTCGTCTCACCTCAAGTGGCTCGATATTAAGCAGACGGCAACGCTCTTCATACGGAGGCAGGTTCGTAGGATCACGCCAACTGAGAAAGCGAAGAGCGTATCTTACGAACTTTCGTTGAACTGCTTCGATTCTGGCGATCCATATGGCCTGGAAAGGGCACCATACAATAGCACATGATTCCAGTATGGAACGTACAAGTGAGCAATAAAGTGACCTGACGCAGAGCGGGTCACGAAACTCGTCAGCAATTTTAAAAATAAAGCCCTGTTGACGATTGGCTCTGGACACAATGTCGTTGTAGTGAAATCTGAATGTCATTCCATTAACACCGAGATCCTTGATGTGTTGAACGCGAGTGAGCGATTGCCCGGAGAGGACATAGTCGAAGATGATTGGTGCGTTTTTCCCGTGATATGATATTATGTTACATTTTTCGATGCTTAAGCCCATCAGATTCCTTGAGCACCAATCGGCGAAAATACACAACATATGCTGCAAGTCGAAACAGTCTGATAGACTTTTTATAGTTTTGTAAATTTTTGAATCATCTGCGTAGAAGAGGCGGGACCCTGGTGGGAATAGCAAGATGGCATCGTTTATGAAGATCGAGAAGAGCAGTGGACCAAGGTTGCTGCCATGCGGAACTCCCGAATTATTTGTGAAAGCTTCCGACTCCGACGTGCCAATCTTAACCCGTACTGAGCGATTCACCAAGTAAGACCTAAACCAATCCACAGCGGCAGATGATATGCCGAGTATGTCCAGCTTAGCAAGCAGAATTTCATGATCCACCGTATCAAACGCAGCCTTCAGATCCATATACGCAGCATCAACCTGCCATCCAGAATCAATACAACGCAGGCAGCTAGAAGTAAACTGAACCAGGTTCGTGGAAACCGATCGTTTCGGATAAAAGCCGTGTTGATCAGAATCGATGTAGTTTTTACAGCACTCAAACAAGGAACCGTTTATAATAATTTCGAATACCTTTGAACATGCGCACAGTGAGTTGATACGACGGTAATTGACAATGTCCCGTTTATCTCCTTTTTTGTGGATCGGAAATATATACGAGTGTTTCCAGCGTGTGGGAAACTCACTTTGCTGCGTCGAAAGCTGGAAGATCCTTGCAAGGGGAAGGCAAAGACTGTCTGCACATCGTTTTAAAACTGACGATGGGATGCCATCAGGGCCAGTGGCAAACGAGAGCTTCAGTTTGTGTATTGCAGTCATCACTATGTCATCAGTAATGCGTGGAAAATCGAAATTGACCACGTCGTATGGCAACCCCATAGTAGCATCTATCACTTGTGTCGGCAAAGCGGTGATGTTCATATATGGCTTACAAGCCATTCAATAATGAAAACATTATAATTCACTATACAATGATTTTGTTCCTTCGGTTTGTGCTTAAATGAGCCACTTGAATATAAACAACCGCAAACTCATGCATTTCCACTTGAAATTTTACCAATAACAACCCTTTTTACTACGTTATTCAAATATTTGGGAACATACAAAAAAATATGTCCCCAACATTGGGTCTACGATTTTCTTGTTATTTTAGCTATGTGAACAGTTAGTTTGTAACGTGTAACTATTTTCTGTACATCCAGTCTGCATTACTTGCTTTATCGATTCAATTAAGCCAAATTTAGATCGCTTGAAGATCGTGTAGATAAACTGTTCGGCTTAACCGGTGAAATTATGATGCCCCAAAAGTTCAAGAAATCGAAAATTACGCGGAAGTGAACAACTAATAAGATGATTAATATTGTCTCAATTGCTTCGTATTACATCGGTCATCCTAATAGCAACATGATTTTGTTGATTATCGCTAGATTAATGGCTTATTTGGTACATAGGCCGAATGAAGGAGCTAGGCTAACATTGTATCCCGTTACCCTATTACCACATAGGGCAGCTCTTCCATTATTCATCTCATGGTTCATTATTCATAATAATCGGAAATGTAGGTTTGATGTATGAATCAATTGATCCCTTTTGTTATCAAGTTTGCTTAACAACAAATAAAAATAAATGAAATTATCAATTGATAATCTAGTTTAAAATCAGATGTTTATGCTTCAATCTTGTTGGTGATGGGATGAAAATCGGATTGGTAACCCTAAATACTATACTTGTTTATAGGTCTTTTATGGTGAGGCGGTTTTGCTTATATAATTCCAGCTGCACGGTTTCGAAGAAAAATGCAGTTTTAGAGTACGCATCGGTAATGGACGATGTGTTACGTCATCAAGAAGAAGTTTAGCTGAATAATTTAAAACAAAAACTGCGAAACTGGATAGAAATTCCTGTCAAGTATTAACGAAACAGTCCACGGAACGGAAGATTAAGTCAATATGCGGAACGAGAGAGCAAGCTCTAAGGTAATTTGAAGATAATCAGATATTTTGGTAGATACCATTCCCAACGTAATAAAAGATAACTGATTTTCACCGTCATTTCCTAACCTTTTTCTTCCTACAGCCTTACTCACCAACAATTCTCCACTCTATCCCGTGGGCAGAAATGCAATATTATTATACACCTCTAGTGTGCATTAATGGGGTATCCCGCTAAATTCAAAACCCCCATAGATAGGAATGTTGCGTAACCTATTCAACTGTTCCCTGGTGTAATATAGAAGGTATGAGTTCTTGAAGTCAGACTGGTTACGTGGCGCCTTTATGAATAAAATAAAAATATTTCTCTGAGCTGCATGCTTTTAGATTTTCTGTAATAAAACGTAAATCGAAAAAGAACAATAACACGATTAATTTTGAATTCTGTTTATTGACCTTTAAATATTCTCTGGGCTGCTGTTTAGATTTGCATCATTATTCATAAAATATGCTATAACATCGTAACATTCTGCACTAATAGTTCAATACAATATCATTGTTTTTTTTTCATTTCTTTATGACAGCATGCTGACTCACCGTACCGGCACTTTAATTTACGCAGTTTAAGACTATTTTCGATTGTATTTCAATTGAAGCAATTTTTGTTTACGCTAAAATCGGCTTTCAACAATACATATTAAACAAAGTGACTGAGTACGAACCGTTGGTTTCTGCGGAAATTATAGGGCCTGAACGGTAGGTATGCTTTGCTATATGGTTACAATAATCATATTTTTTTAGCGAACATCTTTTGCTCTATCCTTCTTTGATACTTTTATTTTCACACTGAATAATTTAGTTATTCTTAAGCGTAGTCCAATGGTAAGTTTCTTTCAGCAGTCATGTACCTATAAAGTTTCACATAACAATACTTTTATGGTATATAAGCCTTCTACTTGCAGTTCTTTCGCTACTACATACGGCAACATACACTGCGTGATTGATGCTATCAATAATAACCATATGTAGGTGAAATTTGTGTTCTAAATTTAATTTATTTGATGAAGTGCGATTTTTGGAATCATGTTGAGGATACAAGTAGGAAGAAGGAAAATCTCTCTCTAGATGGTTACTATTCATCCGCTCAGCGCAAAGCAACAACCGGATAATAAGGGCGGTGTAGGGTGACAACATCTTCCACTCAACTCAGCTCTGAAATCTCTCGCAAATGAAAACTGTACACGAACTTAAAATAAACTATTTACACTAATGTTTTTCTTTCCCTTGTGGTCAGAGAAAATGCCTACCTAAAATCCTTCTGCGTTGATATGTAAATAATGCATTTTTTAAAGCTTTCTTGGTGATGGAATAAGTCAAACGTAGAGTGTTCTTCAGTGAACAAACAGGAGGCGGTCCATTAAAAGAAACAGGACTGATTATTTATCAATAAACCGTCAGAACCTTAAAACTATAACAATATACCAAAACATTATGGTGAACTTGAACCGTCTCTATTAGAAAAAGGAATGAAACATGTTTCCATCAAATGTCAAGTTCTAAAATTACGGAACTTCGAAATTCTTATCTCTCTCTCTTTCACTTTTCTGTAAATTCGATTTTCCAATGTATGCAAAAAGAACATTTCTTCAAAAAAAAAAATTATTTCAATAAAAAAAAAACAAAATTGCAATTTACTTCTCAAGCTTCGATCGCTGCAAAACGGCTTCCATATCGGCTCCGAAGTCGTCGTCTCGCGAGTAATCCTCGCCAAACTTGGAAAGCATGTTGCCCTTCGAAGGGAAATCATCTTCGAACCCACCTTTCCCATCGCGCTTCAAACTTCCCGCATTGCTCTTGAAACTATTGCTAATAGTACTGAACACGTCGAAGTTAGCGAAATCATTGGACGCCGGTGCTGTTGTTGTTCCGGTTTTGATGTTCGTGCTTGAAATTTCTAGTTTCGCGAAACTTTCGTCCATACGGGAGAACTCATCTTCAAACGGGCTACCTTTTGCCGTTGCTCCGAATACTGCATCATCTGCGGCACTGTTGCCCTCGGTGGTATCGCCGAACGCCCGATACAGAAGTTCCTGCTGACTGGTGCTGGCAAATTTGTCCGCGTTGGTATTTTTACTAAAATTGTCGTTGAAAGCGTCGAACGGATCGGCGGTTGATGGTTTCTTATCAGTGCTTGTGATGCTGCCTCCAAAACTACTGCTAGTGAGTGTGCTGAAAGCAAAGTTGTTATTTTGAGCATCCCCAAACAAATCATCAAACTGGTTAGTGCTGGATTTCTTGTGAGTGGTCGTCGCTGGTTTCCCATTGCCCACACCTTCATTATTATTATTGTTGTTGTTGTTCAATGTATTTGAATCAGAGGGGAATGGGTCTGCAAGAAAAAGGACTTGATTATTTGTATTGAAAGCAAGAGGAATTCTACGTATAAGCTCACTACTAGAACAATCGGTGCTAGAAAGCCATACCCAGCGTTTGTTCACAAACTCTTTAGAAAAAGACGGATTCAACCTACCTTCGGAGCTGACATCTTCTTCGTCGCCAAATGGATCATCTATATTGAAGGGATCCTCATAGCGGTAGTCTTTGAAAGGATCATCGGTGAAATCGACTGCTGTCGGAACTGGAGTCTTCGACACAGGAGTTACGTTTATCGGGCTAGGCGCTACTGCTAATGTGGGAGGTAGTGTCGGTGCTGGCGAGGCCGGTAATACTCTAGAACTGGGAGCACCCAGTAATAGCGGTAGAGGTGAAGCTGTGGTTCCCAGCCCAGCTATCGGCGATGGCGAAAGAACTGACGACGACCCGAACACGGAAGTGGAGGAGGAAGAGGATTGCAGTACCGAAGGTGACGGAGCGGCAGGTTTTAGGTTCTGTGTGTTTGTGAATGGCGTGTTGTGTATGTAAGGCGGATGGAAGAAGAGTAAAAATTTCAATTAAACGTAAATAAAATAAAGTAATATAAGAAAATCATAGTGTTGGCACAAACCCGAGTGTGGAAGGTGGTAGCAACATTTAAAACAAAATAAAACTATTATTTTCCGATTTGAGAAAAAAAAAAAAACAAAAGCGTGTTTCAAAAATGTGAATAGTGTTGTAGTAGCATACTCAAGTTTACACATACATAAATCAGCTTCCTCAGCCGTCTTGGCGGATTAGTGGAAGCTTTAGGGTGTCATCATCATAAGGTACCAGTTCACTCAAATTTACGGTCCTCTACCGCCACGACCACAAGACATGGACTATGTTTACTATATCATTTGTTAATGTCTAAGTAGCAAATCACTCTTAGTGCAGCGTTTTGACGAAACGTAATTAATGCAATTGTAAGGAATAGATTTATCAAATGCACAATATTTTTCCTATCACAGACCTCAAATGTAAGAACGAGAGGTCTCATATGCAGCACTGAATGATATACAGTGAACGAAATATATATAACCGAACGAAATAATAGACAACCGAAAATTTGCAATTCATTAAAATTGGGTTTACCTACGCAAGACTTCTGTTTTCCAGTTTTGTGTGTTAAATTTCATCTCTCTTTTACTACTCAGTTTCGGTGATGACTTGTGACTTTACACACGGAATTTTGACTGTTTTCATCTGCTTAGAAAAAATAATTATAAGGACAAGCTGATTGTTTTTGCGTTTGCTTACCTCGTAATGTTTTAAAACAAATGTTACCATTGTTATAATATCACACTCATCAATTCAACCCCTATTATGACCGAACATTTTGATTTTCATATTTATTATGTGGTTTTAGAAACTGCCGAAATCGTCCACTTGTTCAGAGTTTGAGCGCAAAGAAATTTAGGCCCATCGTGAAAATGGACTGACAATCCGTGAGATCACAAGCAGGATAGCTAGGAGTAAAACGGTGGTACATAATTTCTTGAAATTGGGTGAGAAATATGTGACCATCAAGAGACAAGGGCGTCCAGCATCGGTTTCAGAACGCGCAAGACGTGAAATTAAGCGATTGGCAATCAATCGTAGGCTTCATCCGGGTGATATCAGGAAGGAATTGAATCTTCCAGTGTCGAAACGCCGAGTGCAGCAAATTTTGAGCAGTGATAAGAATACCAAATATGGTAAAAGTGTGCCCGTTCCTCGCTTATTGACTTGACATAAAAACGCAAGATTCGAATTTGCAGAAAATTATCAATTCTGGGAATAAGAGTGAGAAAATGTGGTGTTCGACTACGAAAAGAAATTCAATTGAGATGGACCGGATGGATCAACTAACTGTTGGTAGGATATAAGACGCGAAAAGCCACAAAGGGAATCGAGCTATTGTCGAAGAATGGAGCCAGTTGGTCAATGATGTTCTAAAACCGTACATCACTTCAATGCCGAGACGTCTGATGGAGGTCATTAAAAACAAGGGAGGAGCAACACATTGTTAAACATTTTACTTTGTCCTTATACTGTGGAAGATTTTTTTTTTGCAAGAAATAATTTAGAGTTTGCATCACAAATTAATCACACCAATTGAGCAGAGTTTTATGTATATTCTATAATATTGACCAAAAACCTTAGGTAACAAAAACGATAAACTCAACGGAAGTCTTTTGAGTCTTGTCTTTATATTTATTTCACTCAGTGTATATAAAAAAAGTACACCTTCGCCAATTGCTTGATTCGTTCAGCAGTAACGAAGCTGTGCGCAGCGGCAATTAAGCTTATCACATCTGAGTGTGGTAGTGTGCCTTTTAGAAATGTGGTAGTGCGTTTTGGGCGAAAACATAGCATACAGCTGTCAAAAAGGTTTTTCTACCGCGAACCTCTATGAAAACTGTAAGGTCATCTGTGGGAAAACAAACATTTTTTATACGATGATAACCACGATAGTGTGCGTGCGCTAAACACCAGTAAGCTTAATGAGCCATGATTGAATTGGCAGCTGGCGGTGACAAGCACTCTGCAGGGTGCAGTGACGAGCAACAATTCGCCAGGTAGTTGATGTCTCTATCGCCTTATAGTACGTTCGCACTACAGCTTATATTACGTGATATAGAGTATCTTGATATCAAATGACATGTACATTTTTTCCAGTGAAAACTAGATGTATAATTGCTGATATCAAGATACTCTATATCACCTAATATAAGCAGTAGTGCGAACGCACTATTAGGGTAGTCAACAGTTGCTAGGCAGCCATTGTTTGTCAAGTTGTATGATGGGCAGCCATTGGTGAATTTGTAGCCAGATGGTTGGTGCAACCACGAGGTGTTTGTTGTAACGTGTGAAACGCACATGTTCTTGATTCCCAGAACTCTGTTAGCAAACGATCGATATTATCGGATATTTTCCCATGCTATCGAACTGATTGCGCAACCTTCTTCAATAAGCAGTTCAATGACTACAAGAATGCGTCGGTAACTTCAATTGGCATGCTTGTTAGCAAGCTGTAGTCATCAAGGTATATTTCTAGGATTTTTTTTCAATAGGGCGAATCTAACAATGAGAGATTCTTTCCTCTCTCGCTCTCTCTCATTTATTACAGCGCCATTATGAAACATTTGAGGGATTCTTTGGTGCAGATAGAAACACAACAGTGCTGGCTAGCATACTCTACACGCTCAAAACATCCTCTTTTTTTTTCGTATTGCAATACCTTTTTTTCATACGGAAAAGTTACTCAATTTTCGTAAAAAGTGGATCTAGTCAAAAATTTTACGAAAATTGAGTAACTTTTCCGTGTGAAAAAAAGGGATAGTAATACGAAAGGAAGAAAGGGTGTTTTGAGCGTGTACAAATACGTAAAGCTGAAAAACGTAAAGCTGAATGAAATATGAATGAAAGAGAAAGTAATCAAAGAGTGTCTCAATTTCAGATTCGCCCTAATGGAAAAAGCCCTAGATTTGTAGTTAAGCTGCAGTTAGCGCCTCCTCCATCAGATTCCGCCCAATAGAGCAAAATATAATTCTCTCTCTCTCTCTCTCTCTCTCTCTCTCTCTCTCTCTCTTTCTCTTTCTCTTTCTTTCTCTCTCTCTCTCTCTCTATCTCTCTCTCTCTCTCTTGATACTTCAGATGTCTCCCATAGGATTCATTACGTGATAAAATTCATGAATTAAGCTAAATTAAGCAAAAAGATGTCACTACGACAGATCCAAAGAAGATCAATCAAACATGGAACATTAAAAATCCGTCCTTTTTAGGACGACCAACTTGATTTTTCCAGCGAAAGAGTTTGTTTGATTGGAATTTATCTAACACTAGCTGACCCGGCAGACGTTGTCCTGCTTATAATTTAACTACTTATTGGAGAATTGGAGAAGATATTAGCTCGAATCATCTTATAGTTGTTAGATAGCATTCGATCTAGAGCAGTCTTGAACATTTGAATCAATCCATTGTGATTATGAAGCATCGCTTGCCATTGTTGTACAACGTCCCAATTCGTGGTGGAATAATGCTGCTGCGGGAATCTCCCATGAAACAAATCTGTAGAAATTTATGGTCTGCGTCCTTCGGTGGCAACAATGAAACCTTTTCGTAAATTTGACCTTGAACCTGTCACGCAGTAAGGTCCAAAAGGTAAGTAAGGTACAAAAAACGTGAACAGGGGGGTTATAAAAAGCTACTTTTTGCGTGACATAATAAATAGACGATCCCTTACTGCGTGACATAATTTATGGACCTTCTTTAATTGAAATGAACTGAAATCGCAACATAATTAGTTTATGTTTAATTTCTAGTAATTTCGTCGTTTTCACCTTTTTGATGCACACAGAAGACCTAAACTAATACTTTCACTTTCCATTGACCTTCACTCCAATAATTGAAGTAAATTAGCGATGTAAATGAATGCAAATTATTTACATCTCGCTGCGAGGTGTCGCCAATACAAACGTTCCGGTTTATACGTGCATCTACACGTTATAAATCGATACATTAAGGTTGCTTTTTACACAGGAATGAGTAGGATGTGAAAAAAAATACTTAATGAAACAGAGTAAATCCCTGAATTCTCGTAAAAACCCGTAATGTTCGAAAACCTCGTAAAAGCGATAAAAGTTATGTTTTAGACGCGTTTATGATCAGATCAAAGCGAACGGTATCTACTCGCGTGAATTCTGGAAACCACGTATTTTG
The DNA here is from genome assembly GCA_034211315.2 of Aedes japonicus. Taxonomy (NCBI): domain Eukaryota; kingdom Metazoa; phylum Arthropoda; class Insecta; order Diptera; family Culicidae; genus Aedes; species Aedes japonicus. The sequence goes on along the minus strand of JASCZW010000310.1, from coordinate 111,312 downwards.
TCCAAAAACGACGCCATCATACAAGTTTCCAACGGTTTCTCTTTACAAATCGAAAGATAGTCTTGCTGTCTAGGATATTATGATATTTCCATACAAAATAAAAAAAAGGTTTTCATGATTTAAAAAAAAACATTTTCCAGTAAATTTTTCTATTTTTTTTATATAAACCTGTTAGAAACCAAGACGCACCAAATAATGAAGAAATCAAGTAAATCCATCGTGTCGTTCGTGAGTTATGCTGTCACGAACGGACAGCATTATATTTTTATATATATTGCTGATTGATTGATAGATAGAAGATACCGTTCCAAATTCTTGTCATTTAGCAGCCAGCGATGGCTGAAATAGTTTCCGAAGCTCAGGCGTACGGCAATAGTAGCATACCAAATAGAAATTTCACAAATGGCGACCGTCGCGAAATATTAAAAAAATGATTATAACATTCATTAGACGTAGTCCCTTGTAGTTTTTTCAATCTATATGTCACAGGGTAAGCTAGGTGAGTTGCGGTAGGGTTTGAAATTTGCTATGTACCTTCCTGATTGCCGAAATGTAGTCCGTTCATATTTAGGCATACTAGCGAAAAGTTGAAAAATAGCTGGAATAAGTGTATCGATGTAAAAGGGGACAACATTGAATAAAATTAAAAAAAACTTTTAATTAAGGCTACCTAAATTAAGCCTTTTTTCATATATGTTATGAAAACATCAAATTTATTTACCTTATCAATTTGAAATTTTAGTCACATAAGGTCAATATATTTGTTATAATGTAGTCAAATCTTCAACTAAAAATATATATAATTGACAAAGTTACAGAAGCGGTTTTCGGAAGCAAAATTATGCTCGGCATTTTTTGTTTCCAACTAGCTGTATATTTTCTATAATAATGATACGTGTAATATCAATATGATCGAAAATGTGTCGTTGAACATCACCAAAATAAAACCAGGTGGGAGCTGAGATTTTATTTTCCTAGCGCCAATGAAAAACCACCAGGCGGCACTTTCTGCGTCTCCTTACACCTGACCCCATAGGCGGCTCAAAAGAAGCTGTGTCATCCGGCACATTAGGATCGAAACCAGTGAGATCCTAATTATTGCATTCTAGTATCGGAATCAAATAACGCATACGGCATGCAACAACGGATTGGACTTGAAGCGCAGGACTGGTAGTCGAGCTATTCTGCTTCCTCAGTATGTAAGGGTGACACCTTCCAAAAATGATATGTGACATTCCCATGAACCGTTTGCCTTGTAAAGTCATTTCGCTCCATCAACATTTTTGGCATAAGCTATTTTACAATTCCCATTAAATCGATTGCACCATAATAAGTGCATTGTACCCAGCGGACCACGCAAGCAAGAAGATCAAATTACAAACCTTCTCGCTAGCATGGGAACCAGCTGTGAGAACGAAACTGTTTTACGCGCATCTTGCATTTATCTATTTACATACTGAATACATATCGATCGCCAAAACGGCAACTGCCGATTAGCTTAATCGAGTAGTCCAGGCACCTCCCGTTGTTTTAAATATATGTAGAATTGTGTAGAGTTAGGGCTAGAGTTAATTTCAACACGAAATAAAAATCAATCGATAAACTACCTGTTGAAGGTACACACTTCCACTCGTGATGACTTCCAGCGAACCAGAACAGAGGAAATGACTTGGAAGTTTACAGGAAAAATGGTGCGGGTGCCTTGGCAGCCCTCCGGGTACGTTCGAAGCTCTTCCTGGAGGTCACAGCAGGTACCAGTAGCAGCAAACTTTAGGAAGATCTTCATGGATCCAAAGGAGAGCTAGGCCTTAGGCTAAATCAGCTGTTTTCAAGAAAGCTCAGCAATAGCATACGTCAAGAAGCGATGAGGCCTATAACCTACATTTTGGAAGTCAAGAAGAGGGTCGATGGTTTATATGTGTACGTTAAAAGTGAAAAAATCTCCATAAGGAGCTGCAAGATATGGTGACGGCCATCAAAGTTGCTGTGGTTGCTGCAGAACGAGAAGAGAAGGCGCTGAGGAAGCAAATAGAATCAGCCGAGGTTGTCAGGACGAGAGCGGAAACAGCTGGAAAAGCTCTTGTGGAAGCCACGGGAATACTTACGACTGAAGCTCAGGAAACACCAAAGAGTCATCGAAATTCCCTCTCGGGGAAAAGATTTAGGGGGACAGGACCCGAAAAAACAGAGAAATGAGCAGAAAGGCGTTAGCAATCAGAGTTGCAATGCATTACACAGGGGAGTTGACAGAAGCGGTAAAACTGCGATATTGGCGTTTCCGGACACTTTCAGCTACAAAAATGCCTAGATGAAGGCTACTTCCCAGACAGATAGAAGATTCAGAAGCTGGTGTTACTGCCGAAACTTGGGAAACCACTAGGGAACCCAGCATCTTATAGACCCATATGTCTGCAGGATACCCTCGGAAAGCTTCTGGAAAGGATCATCCTTAACAGGCTGACGCAGTGCATAGAAAGCGATCATGGCCTTTCAAAGAGACAATTCGGATTCCGAAAAGGGGTCTCGACATTGGAAGCAATCCGGATAGTCGTACAGAGAGCAGAAAAGGAGAGGCAATAGGTTCTGCGCCGTAGTGACGATCGACGTCAAAAACGCTTTTAACAGCGCCAGCTGGGAGGCTATCGCTGCAGCAATGCACACAAGGCGTGTTCCTGGCTGCCTGTGCAGAAATAAAAGCAGTTACTTCCCAAAAAAAAAAGACTCCTGGTATACGAAACGGAGATGGGGCAGAGATCTATCAGGGTGACAGCGGGGGTGCCACAAGGTTCGATTATCGGCCCAACGCTCTGGAACGCAATGTACGATGGAGTATTAACGCTGAAGTTGCCTAATGGAGTTGAGATCGTCGGATTTGCAGATGATGTCCTCCCAACGATAACGGGTGAGGCTCTGGAAGAGGTAGAGATGTTGACGGCGGAGGCGATGGACACTGAAAAACTGCAGCTGGCTCATCATAGATGGACAATTTCGTCGGAGGCAGTATGCGTTATCGCTGGCACGATGCCAATTTGCATCAACCAGGTCGAGGACGTCGAATGTTATCAGCAGAGGGATATCAGAAATGCGAGGAGAATCGTCAGAACGGACTCGTTGGCTAAGTGGCAGTCGGGGACCTCCTTGTCGGAGTAGGCTAGATTCATCGCCGGGGACTAGTTGAGTAGAATGCGTCGTAGCACCTGTTTCGGGTCGTCGGGACGCAAGCGAACCGGACGCTAGGCTCCACCGGAATAGCTGGACTGATTTCGGCACCCTACCGATCGGTTAGAGTTGGAGCAGCAACAGCAGAAGAATCGGTTTCGGGGGAAGCACAAACCCCCCTCCCTGTCAAACACACTACAGGCCAGGCTTGTGAAGCTTTTTAAACATTAACACACACGCCCCCCCCCCCCACACACACACACTGGAATAACTTTATGGTTATTCGCCGTACATTGTCAGAAGAAGAATCTCTTCAAAACTCTTGCGGATTGAAGGAATGCATTTAATTTAGTGTCAATTGTCGTTGATTTACTGGAGACCCTTTGTCATCGAAATCCCTGGATTTTATTGAATATTATAAGCTTTTAATGGCCAATTTAACGTACTAACGGATCTGCAAATCATACGTTTGCACAATTATTACTTCAGTTAAGTAAGGCTTTCGGATACATTACCAAATTGATTTAGCAAATAGCTTTTGCAACCTATTGCGAATCTACTGTGAATCTATATAAAAAGAGGGAATTCAGTGATTTTTACCCAAAATATGCGAATGTGCTGTTGCATTGTTAATATTTTAAGCACGCGGTGCTGATCTGCTCTCAATGAAAAGTATTCTCTTTCTACTGTCGATAAATACATTGCTGTTAATATCAGTTAGTTTTAGAGTGCATCATTATGGTTAATGTATGGTGTGATTTGCAACCAAATCCACGTGTTCCGGTTTATGAAAGTACGGTAGTACACTCCCATTTGAATTCACCGACGGCAAAGGATTTCATAGAAAGCGTCCGGAATAACGGGAATGTACTAAAAGGTAGGGATGGCTTTCTCTGGATTAGTAATGAAAATGGGTATGTGTGAAAAAAAGAAAACAATAGAAAACACGGTGATGCAAACGAACACAAGTTAAATAAGAAACACCATTAGCGAAGGTTAGTTGTTTTTCATTGCTCAATTTTTCATTTCAGATTAATTCACTGTGTTATTACAGAACATATTTTGTTTTTCGTTTTTTCTTTTTGTTTGCGCTTAACATACAGAAACATCTGCCGTCGCTAGCTCTCTTTTTTTGCGTTCTTTCTTGATTTGTTTCTCGTTTTGTTTTATTGTAGTTGCCTTTATTTTTTGTTTTGTTTGTTTAGTAATCGATAAATTGCTATAAGAACACTATAATGACCTTTGGCACAGTGCCGTCGGTTTGGAGTGAGTGTGTGTTGGGTGTGTTTGTGGTATGTGGTGCGTGTGTGTGTGTCTTTGGCCAATGATTCGTGGTAACATATAATAGCGATTAGCGATGGTTCGGTGCGAATATGGAACGATGTATGTGAGGCTGTTAGTTATTCGACACCTACTTTTGTTTACGGGCGATGGAGATTATGAGTGGTGGGTTATCCTGCATCTTTCCGGCGACTAATGTAGCATCTTATGGCACACTTATATTTTTTCGGCGATAAGTGTTTGTTTGCTTTCTACTGGCTAATCATAAGTTTGCTGACGTGGTATTTGTTAGCTCCTATTTCGCCTTCAGCGCCTAATTTTGATAAGAGTGTCCCATTTTCTATTATAAATGGAAGCGGCGCTTTGTGTCAGTGATAGTGCCTTACTTTGTGTCTGTGTGAATTGAATGTGCATTTGTGGGTGTTTTCCTTTCTTTCTTCAGTAAATGTCGATAAACACGTGATTAAACGCCTATTTTTTTTAAATACACAGTTTGCTTTAGCTAAATTCGAAAAAGTAACGTAAGGTTGCTTATAAGTTTAATGGTATAGTATCCTCAGTTGTTTGATATATGTTGTTTGCCAAATACTGTTGATGATTGTGTTGAGAACATACTGAATGGTAAGCATTATAACTTACTGACGATGAAATAAAAGAGAGTTATAGCATTTTTTTTAAAGAAATATTACGAAAAGCACCATCGATAATCGTTCATTATAAGAGATTATCTTTGAAAAGATGAATCGAGATCGGAATGCATATATCAGATCAATATTTCAATGAATATTAATTGTTTGTATTTAATTTTCACTTCCAAACACTTAGAGATTAAGTGAAAATCACATAAAATACGATTTCTTTTGAATTTTATTTGTTTAGAAGCAGCACTGATGCCAAAAGGGTCCATTACTACAAGCAAACCCAAGAAGTTTTTAGATTACTAGTGGCAGGTTTATTAGGTATTCGAAATAAGTAACAGGTTCTGATAATTTCAGGTAATAAAAAGAATACTTCTGCGCTTTGGTATTGTGTAGTAAACAAATTTCCGGCATTCTGTTTTCTGTAGAAGAAAAACATATGAGGACATCTCTGCCGGGAATCGCATATTTGTGACATGTTTGCAATGATTTTCTGTGCAAATGTTGCAAATGTGCGCTTCGCGGCAGATATATTGTTAAATTATTTGTCTTTTCTTGAATCTGAATTAAATAAATTAAATAACAAATGTAAGAAGAATATAAAACTTTAAATTTGCAAGACATTGGAATCCATTGCATGAAAAAAATCAGTTCAACGTGTAGTAAACACGTGAATGGAAACAATTAACCGAGATTCGGAATGCAATCCGAACTAAGACAAAAATGGCACCGTAAAACTTTGAAGAACCTAGCGACGGATCCGAGCTATCAAATGTGGCATACACAGGCTCAAGCTTGGTTGTAGAACACTGACTCCGCCAAAAAAGTAAGCCAAATTGAATTGTGTTTCTCCAATCATTTGGCCAGTTGTTAAAATTGGCGGGCCTGTAGTGTTTGACCTCAACATTGCCATGTTAGAACGTGTAAAGGTCCCATAATGATTTTTTTTCGCTCTCCCGAGTTTTGTTTATTCCGTGCCTGTCTGTAACGCTCTACTAACTGCTTGCATTCGTCATTAGACCAGTCATTTTTGCCATCTGCCATCTTCAAGACTGGTTGCACCAAGCTGCTATTTCTATGCTAGGGCTGAGCTTTCATGCTGTTGTTGACTCGCGGCGTCCGACTTCGAAGTGTGTTGTGAAAAGTTTTGAGCGTACACATACTGCCACTAGGTAGTGGTCCGAATCTGTATTCGCACCGCGGTAAGTGCGAACGTTGATAATATCGATGAAGAATTTACCCTTGCTTAGACCATGGTCGATTTGATATCCTGTTTGTTGATCAGGTGTTCTTCAAGTGGCTTTGATGATGTCTTTGCGGAGAGAGATCACCTATGGCCCTCTTATGATTATGAAACACTCAGCAGCTGAGTTGGTTTATGGCTAGGTGTTAAAATGGCTTTGGAGAATTCTTAGATTTTCTTCTTTTTCTTCTTTCTGGTTGCAAGCAAAACATCCCAAAATTAGGGCCAGTTGCCATGACTATATGTCCTACTACTTTTGTCGTCGGCCAGCTGACCACAGCTAAGGTTTCACAAATCCAAAGCTGCTTCTTTTACAAATTCTGTAATCTCCTTGTATAAGTTCACATTTTTTGTATTGAGCAAATCGGCTAGCTTGTTTAAACCTTTAAAGAATATTTGGAGCCAATGTTTCTGTATGTTGTGCAATAAAAGATAAGGTGTTCTGCTGTCCCTAATTCATCACATATTTCTCATTTTTCGTGTATCTGGGATTATTGGTGACCGCCGATAACGACTCCAACAGAGAGATACAACGGTGCATTATGGCTGGAAATTGTGCCTTCTTTGGACTCCGAAGGACGCTAAGATCGAGCAAAGTTGACCATCTACAAGACATTAATGGTTTCTTTGAACGGAAGGTGCTGCATACGATCTACGGTGGAGTGCAGATGGAAGACGGAACGTGGAGGAGGCGAATGAACCACGAATTGCATCAGTTGCTGGGAGAACCTCCCATCGTACACATCGCTGAAATCGGTCGATTACGATGGACTGGGCTCGACAACGAACCAACGGGTACAAGAAGAAGAGGTGCGCAACGAGCAAGGTGGATCGATCAAGTGAAAGGCGTCCTGCGGACTTCTCGCAGACAGCGAGGCTGGCGAGGTACAGCCATGGACCGATTACAAAGGAAACAACTTCTATTTACAGCAGAGGACACGCCGGCCTTGGTCTGATTGGTAAGGTAACACATTTGGGGCTGTCTGTAAGTTTCATCCTGTGTTTCCAAAACATCGACAAGTCATGACCGGCGATTGAACGGTTGAGTAGACGAATTTGTGGACTAGTTACCTGAAGACCAACAAATCATGGTTTTGGAAGAATTTCTGTCCTTTGTCCCTTGCATACTCCTTATACCATTGATCTATTTTTAATGTTTTTTTTAGAATCAAATATGCATCCTTATAAGATATTCGGTTTTCTATTGTTTATCCAGTAGTAACACCTGCTCTCGCCAAATTGTCGGCTATATCATTTTTGATAACTCCAATGTGACTCGGTATCCGTTGAAATGAAACCTTCCACTTTCCACTTAAAATGCCTTGTAATCTTTTCTCACGTTCGTCCTGTTTTTTCGCTATACGTACACCATAATAGCTACGAGTTCAGCGCCCGTACTTCGTTCGAAAGTCGAAACGAAAGTCTTTTGTTTGTTCCTTCTACGTAAATTCCAACTCCACAGACCTGTCTTTCCTTTGAAGCATCTGTGAATATTTGTCTGCACCAGCAGAAAGCAAAAAGTACCAGTTGTTTAAGACGTTGTGGATTTGTATTGAATTAGAACGCTACTAGTCTTTCCAATGTCGAGTTGATTGTTATATCCGAGTAATCCGAGCATTTCCATGAAACTTAACTTGTTTTCACCACAGTTATTTCTGCTGGTTGTCCATGTAGGCTTTTGCTACCATTTTCCTGTGCGATGTTTCGTGCGATCTCTTTTCCTGTTACGTACTCTTGTGTCTTAGACTCTAATCCAGACAAAACTAAGAGTGTATTCAATGGTGTACTTTTAGAGAAGATCGAGCGTCTTCAATCCCTGGGTATCATTACGCCAGTGGATTTTTCACAGTGGGCTGCTCCAATCGTCGCAGTAAAGAAACCAGGAGCAAAAGTAATTACCTGTACTGATTACTCTACCGGGCTGAATGCTGCTTTGGAGCCCAACCACTATCCATTACCGGTCCCTGAAGACATATTCAGCAAATTAAATGGATGCCGGTATTTTAGTATCATTGATCTCAGTGATGCTTATCTTCAAGTAGAAGTTGACGACTTCCGTTTCAACCGGCTCGCATCTGGGGTAAAATCTGCTCCCGGGGCTTTCCAGCAGCTGATGAACAGCATGATAGCCGGCCTAAAAGGAGTGGATTCATGCCTGGGTGAGATCTTGGTTTCCAGCAAAAATGATAAGGAGCACCACGAGTATCTCAACGCTTTGTTTCAACCGCTTCAAGCTTACGGTTTCGTTCTACGGGAAGAAAAATGCAATCTTCTTCAGCCTAGTATCTTGGACACATCATGTATGCCAAAGGTGTCCGTCCTGATCCATACAAGGTTGAACCTATCGTCAAGATACTACCTCCCAAAGATGTCACAACTCTACATTCATTCCTTGGTGCAGTGAATTTCTACGGAAAGTTTGTCCAGGATATGCACCAGCTAGGACGCCTTCTCGACGCACTGCTCAAGAAGAATGCCAAATTTCTTTAGAATCACGAGTGCCAGAAATCGTTCCAGCGGTTTAAGGAGGTATTTCAATCGGATTTGATATTGACGCATTATGATCCTGCATAAGACATCGTCGTTGCTGCCGACGCATCGCCGTCCGGTATCGGGGGATGCCTTCTTCGCAAGCTTTCAGATGGTACACTCAAAGCCATCGCTCACGCACCCCGCTCTCTCACTCCCGCGGAGGCAAACGTGCTGCTAAGACGCAGGTTTATTCTTCAAACGGATCATCAACTACTGCTGCGGATTTTCGGACAGAAGAACAGAATTACGGTTCACACGGCCAACCGACTTCAACGTTGGGCACTGACACTTCTATGCTACAATTTTGGAATCGAGTACGTGTCCACTACGCAATTTGGTTATGCCGACGTACTATCTCGCCTTATCAACAGCTACGTTAAACCGGATGAGGACTTCATCATCGCCTCTTTTGAACTGGAAGATGACGTCGAGGTTCCACTCCAAGAAGCCATTACCTCGCTACCTGTGCCATTCAACTCGGTACGTGGCGCCACTTTCTAGTGCCCGTTATCAACAAGTGGACCAGTATATCCAGCGTGGACGGCCTGCCAGAATCGACAGCATCGCCAACACTGCCGTACGGCCTTTTTTCCTTAGTCGAGATGCATTGTCGGTAGTGAAGGGCTGCATCATGATGTCCAACCGTCTGGTGATTCCGAAAATTTTTCATCAGATTATGCTCAAGCAACCCTATAGAGGACATCCTGGAATGGAGCGGATGAAAGCTGTTACACGTAGCAACATGTAGTGGCCAAGAATTGGTGAGAACATTGCTGACTTCGTCAAGAGACGTGACAGTTGTGCCACCCAAGGCTCCGTTGCATTCGTGGCCACTCACACAATCTCCGAGGGACCGAATTCACATCAACTTTGCTGGCCCACTCAACGGTCTATACTTCCTGGTACTTGTGGACGCCTTCTCAAAGAGGCCAGAAATTCGCATTGTACGATCCCAGACTACAGCAGTAGTAATCAGGTTCCTGAATGAGCTATGTGCACGCTCTGTTATTCCCAACGTCATTGTCTCCGAGAACGGTACCCAATTTACGTCGGAACAATTGGCGGTTTTTGGCAAGAAGAATGACATTCAACACTTCCGAATCTCGCCGTATAATCCACAGTCCAATGTTCAGGCGAAAATATTTGTGGACACCTTGAAAAGGTCGCTGCACAAAATCCATAGGGGGGAAACATCACGGAAGCGCTCCAGACTTTTCTCCAGGTATACAGAACTAGCCCCAGTCGGGTTCTGAATGGCAAGACACCTTCGCAGCAGATGTTTGGCCGAAACGTGAAGACAGTGCTGGATCTCCTTCACCACTATCAACCGAAGCACTCCTCAATCATCAGCAGAACGAGCAGTTCAATCGGAAGCACGGCGCAACTCTTCGTGATTTGCGTAAAGGCGACAAGATCTACAGCAGCAACAAGTGGCAGTGGGTGCCCGGCGCGATCCTTGAAGTTATCGGTCGTATCAACCACAATATGCTGCTGGTCGAGTGGCATGGATGGAGGAAGCTTTCCAGATCACACACCAACCAACTCAAGGTTCGTTTCAGTGAAAAGGAAACAAGTGCAGCAGATTTGACTCTATTGGATACGCTGGTGGACATGTTAGGTCTACAATCCTCAAAAACATTTGAGCCGCACTCCCAGTAACGTCTTAATCAAGTCGAACAGAACCCCGTTGCATCAACTTCAAATGTTCATTCCGAGAGGCCTGATATTGAAGTTGAAGAATTGCCAATGGACCCGCAATACGAAGAAGATTCCAGCCAACATGAACGAGCTGAGGTTATTTTCGAACTAGAAGTAGGTCGCAGCCAGATCGAATTACCTGAATTGGAACAGGATTGGAAGATGTCCAACCATCAACCGATCCTGTTCAAGAAATACCATCGGTCCGGCCGCGGAGGGCGATTCGGATGCCTTCAAGAATTTAAGAAATAAGAAGGGACGACTACCATAGTCGTCAGACAACAAGCAACTACAGTTACCGTGGACAGCCTGGCAACGCGTAGCAACTGGACGTATAAAAGGCAGTCAACAAACTTCCAATGTTTCATACTGTAATAAGACTTCATGAAATAAAGAACTATTTCAATATTGTATCAAGTACAACAGTTCCTTTGTGTTGCTAGATCGAAATAGGATGGCTTTGGGTTTTTCTGAGTTTACTATTAGGTTGAGGTTCGTTGCTGTTTCCATTTCTATTCTCTAGCACCAGACAGCAAGCGACTATAAATTGTCAATCAAATGCATGAAGCATTTGCAAACATATAACGTCCAAAAACGACACATCATGAGAAGCCTATGGTCTTTTTAACTGGATGGGCTACTTTGATGACACCTTATTGATGAAAGCTGATTGAATGCCATCCTATAAAGTTAGCAAGTTAGTAACTCATCCACTAAGAGTAAACACGAGTTAGTAGAATCGATGAGAGTAAAGGTTCTGGGTCAACCCGAGCTAAATTGGCGCAGCTACAAAGCAATACCATGGTGGAGGGGAGTGGGTTTGATTCGCGGTCTGGCCTAGGAATTTTTTGTTAAGGAAAATTTCTCGACTCCATTCGCAATGGGAGTAGGACCACATAACCATACTAATGTGAATATGGTACCTGTCATCGAAAGCTTACAATTAATAACTGTGGAAGTCTGTTTAGAACACTAATTCCACAGCAAGCCTATAAGCTAATTCTAAAAGTAATAATATTGAAATGCCATGAAAGAGAATCTGATTATTAATTCTAAAATGTCTTTCCATTACGTTTCATAACGTCGTGTACCATGAATATATATATAAACTAATCGGAACGTTAACTCAATAATATTAAGCAAACAATACCATTAATGAACACGTGAAATTTGTTTACTACCTAAAGCGCAGATATTCCATTTCGACAGAAAAACACATGCGTGGGACATCGTTGTTCAGTTGCCTGTTATTCAGGAATACCGCCGGCAAATCATTCATAATCTCAATACAAACATAATCCTTTTTCCTGCTAACGTCCGGAATACTGATTTTAATCTCATCCAGTAGTGTCAATAAATTTCTATCTTCGCCCTAATATTATTTAATCAATAACTAACCAACTAATTGCTACGCTCCTCTTAACTACTTCCAATTTCTCTGATTTCATGGTGAACAACTGTTGCAATATACTGATACGATATCGGTCCTAGTCGAGAACGATTAGAATTTACCTGTTTCTGTGTAGTAATGCGCAAATCCTCGTACCAAGTCAATAAATATACTTTTTTTCATGCACTTTTTCAAAGTTTCATAACAATAACTAAATCGATAGAGTAAATATATATATTTATGTATAGCTAATAATATCTGATTTTGTTTTGTGGTTTCCTTTCCAATGGTGAATCTTTATACTTAGTGTTTTTTTTCTTTAACTTGTATATAAGTACATTCATCCTCTGTTAAACCACGTGTTTCATCGGCCGTCGTTTGTTCAGTGTTCCTAAGCACATGATTTACAGTGGATCAGTCGCGCAACTTTAATAGATTGGTCACATTCACCTGAAGCTTGTGTGGGGTGTAGTAGTACCTAAAATACCTGCCGGAGTATGTTCTACCGCCTGTGGGTGCATGCCTGGTGGAAGTGGCGGAGGACTAGCCGAATGAATGAATGACGGAAGAGAACCGATAGAGATTCTTGCGAAGATCAACAACTAGAATTTACGATAAGTTTCACATCCTATTTTCGTTGACGCGGGTTTTGAATTTATTTTTTTAATGGATGTATGTTTGATTTGCTTGTGTCCAGAGACAATTTTGTGTTTATGAGTGACGTTTCTTGGTTCTGATGTGTTTCGGGCTTTTTGCGTTTGTATAGTTAGGTTTTGGTTAGTTCAAAATTCATTCACTGCACAATAGTGATTAATTTATCCCTTTTTAGCGGGGGGTTTTTCTAAATGATCTTTATAACACGACTATGTTGTTTGTTGATTTGTTAATAGTTAGTAAATCAGTTATTATTGTTAGATGATATTCACTGTGGAGTAAAGGTCGAAAAGTAAAAGAAAACACAAAAAAGAGAGAAAAGAGAATTTGCGATGAGATTACACGAATTGCTCTTGTAGAGAGTAGTGATGCGGCACGTTAGGGTATGTTGGAATCTATAGCAGAATACGACAACAAGACAACAGAGATAACTGCAAAAGCTACAGATCGGATCATAGGCAACTAAAGAGGTATCAGAGCAAATTTGGAAGATAAACGCTAATATGAAAATAACAACGGCCAACCGGAATATCGAAATATGTACGCAAAAACATGCTTATATTGAATCATAGGACAAGTAATTCCTATACTTTAAAAATCAAATACTTGATATACTTGAGAAAGCTAGTTTCGCTTCCTGAAATTTGTAGCCTCATTGTGGGTTAATTGGACTAGAAAGCCACCGCACTCTATTGCTCTACCGAGTATCATAAGAGACCCATGTATTTTACTATTCGTTAAAATATAGCATGTAAGGTAACTATTTAAAATATAAAAAAAAACGACTTTTAATAACATGAAAACATGAAAATGATGACATGATCAGTTGATGAAAAAGTGCAGACCTAGTACAGTTTAAGGTTTTAATATAAATTTTAGTAATAAAACACAAAAGCAGTCTGTATGTTTATTAGTCTTTTACTTTGATAAAATTACAAATCTATCACTACTATATTGCACTAAGTAATACCATGCAGTGGGCGGGTTAAGTAAAACAAACAATGTTAATGGCGCAGCGAAGAGAAAGAGATGGGAACCTTCCCTTACACCCCCTCCCCGCCACGCCACTGATCAGAGTTAAAGTAAAATAAATCAACCAAAGAATAAGGTGTTAGTAGCCGGAAAAATACAACTTTGGCATGCAGTAGCATAATACATAGTTTAAAATAAAATGATTGGTTTAAAGGTATGAAATCAATATGTTCTTTGGTTGGTTATTAGCGTTAAAAGAATGCGAAAAGAAAGAACAGCTAAAACGAGTGCAAAACTACACCAGCTGCAGCTTGCGCGTGTGTTCGTGCAAGATCAGGTCCATCTAGGTTTTGTGCCAACATGAAATATAATACGATTATTGACAATCACCTTATTGTCGAAGTCAGCAAAGTTGGCGAAACTGCCGCCGCCGCTGCTGTCGCCGAATGCATCCGACGACATCGATGCTGGTGGCGCTGGCTTCGTCGGTGTGGGGCCCTGAAATTTACGATTAAGCCATGAAGTTTAGAATCTTTGGAAATACGCTTGTGATATAAACCTGCAATGGTCTTGGTGGGGCCGGCCTTGGTGGAGGCTGTTTCGCCTTCTTCGGAGGCAGCGCAGGACTAGGTGATTCCGGCCGAGGAGGTGCTACCGACCTACTAGGGCTAGGAGTGAGTATTTGACTAGCGGTGGTAGGGGCGTGCAATACGGCGAATGGATCACACCCGAACTCGTCCTTGGAAGTCTGTAATTGTTAGCGGTTTAAAGCATCAACACTTCAACAGAAGTAAATACAACTTACATCTTGCACTGTTCCCTGGCGTTCGGCGAACGGATCCGGTGCCACACCAATCGACGAGGTAAATGGATCACTTGGTTTGTTATCAAACGCGGTGGTAAATCCGTCCTCGAATCCGCCGCTTTGGAATCCATTGCTCGTGTCGAACTGCGTGGCGAAGCCGTTAGTTTTGAAATCATCGCCAAACCCTGTTTCCCCGTCTCCACTAGCCCCGAAACCGTTAGCCTTATTATCTCCAAATGGATCACGCTTGCTCGCATTTTCGGCTTCTTTTTCCTGAAGGGCCAGCTTAGCCTCCCGGAATTCTGGTTCGATTTTCAACGAATAATCGGAAACCAAGACTGGATCGTTGATATCGATGGCGTTGCGGAACATGGCCAATGCATCGGTCATTTGTCGTTGATACTCTTGGATTTGAGTAACCATCGCTTTGACCTGGCTTATTTCGAGCTGCGTGTCCTGTAGTTGGGATGTTAGCCGGTCGACGTCCTTGGAACTGGAGTGGTATTCTTTTTCAAGCGCGAGCTCTTCGTCTTTCAATTTTTGCAGCTCAGAACGGCGTGAATCCAGTTCCCCTTCCTGTTCCCTGAGAGTGTCCTCCTGCTTCTGACACTGCTCGCGAATTTTGTTTACCTTGAATGGTATAATTGGTTAGCATGAATGGGTTCAAACGTTTAACAATTGACACATAATTTATTTATTATTCCATTCCATAACCCATGACGTACAAAAAATCAGACTTGGTTGCAGTAGCTAGATCGATAATATACTAACCCAAACCCGGGAAGCAAACAGTAGGATTTCAAGGAGAACAAACATATGGAGGAATGAATGGGGGCAATCATTGGCAAAGAAATCACGTATTACTAAAACATATATCAGTGGGAGAATAAAAACAATAAACGATTGAATAAATTTAAATGCAAGTGAGCTCGAAAGATGTGAAACGTAATGTAGATAATGGCTGTGAAGCTAGTTGCTCATTTGATTCTTAGATGCGCAGATTTGGCGGCGAGCTTGCGACTGACGGTCACAAGGGTAGACTAATCCGGTTTAATCCGTACTCTCTGGAAAATATAGGTACACCTTCGATTTATGTGACATATCACGTGATGTGACGTACTCACTCAAAATGCAGCACAAGTAAACAATTCCACGAAAAGAGGGTTACGTGTTTCCACAGAAGCAGTATGTAGGGAAGTCAAACCATGTTTGAAAATTTTGTGTCCTTTCGTCTGTTCGGGTTTTTTTTTCATTAATATGAAAAAAATGAAGGATCTCACCGATGCTTTGTTTCTTCTGCCACGACGTTTCGATTCGTGTTACCCGGAAACAAAAGATTGACGCATAAGCATCTGACTTCTTACTTTTTATTTCTTGTTAATTTTATTTATTTTTATTTGTTGTTGAATCTTAGCAAACTCAATTACATAAGGAATCAATTAGTTGCTAGATCAAACCAACATTTTAGATCATGAATCATGAGATGAATGGAACAACTCCTCTATGATAATGCTGAAGTGTGCTGATTTGTGATCATAAACTATTTCAGCTTTTTCAACTGAATTGATATGATCAAATGCAACATTTCAACTATGTGCAAATACTGTACTTGACCATTGATCATCATCTCCAAATTATAATGTGCATCGATACGAACTACTGAAGAACCTTTAGAAGCACTTATGGACACAACTACCACTGTTCTGGCAAATCTAAGTGCACAAAATGTGATACTATTTTGAAGTGCGAAGGTTCCAGTACCAGTGGCATGATTACCCACCTCCGCTGCCGGCATAAAATTAACTTGCAAAAATGGACAGCACCATCAATCACTGAGCAAGAGAAACAAGTTCCAAGAGTTCTACCTTTCAATTTCAATTATGCAATTCTTT
Source organism: Aedes japonicus (assembly GCA_034211315.2). Taxonomy (NCBI): domain Eukaryota; kingdom Metazoa; phylum Arthropoda; class Insecta; order Diptera; family Culicidae; genus Aedes; species Aedes japonicus. Next base: position 95,048 of record JASCZW010000310.1, on the reverse strand, counting down.
GCAATTAAAGGAGTCTTTGGATGCTGTCTACGCACGAATGGCATCAAAAGATGGAGTTCCGTTTCGTGTTTTATGTCAATCAGAAGATATCTAACTTGGATTGATGGCTCGCCGTTTCACCAACCTTCCTCGAAACGAGCATGCGATCGTGGCGAATGTGAAGTAGCTCTGTTGTGGTGTGATGGAAGCATACATCCAGCAGTTTGGAAATCTTCGTAAAAACTGCCTGAAACTGATTTTGACCTTTGACGAGTGAACTTCCCCGAAATCGCAGATACCTAAACGAAAATGCACATGGTAGCGGGCAGATTTGGAACCTAGGATTAGAGCGTATCAAAAGTTCCATGAATGCGGAGAAATGTGTCTGGATCAGAAAGCGCAAGAATATGGAGTATCCTTGGCTAAGGACGTGATGGCGGTCACTACCGATGGAGCATCGTTAATGAAAGAGGTCTGACATACTCTTGATGTCAGCCAAAACCTTTGTCTGGCTCACGGTTTTCACTTGGCAGTGGTGGACATCTTTAACAATAAGCTAAATGTTTCAGAACAGACACCTGCTGTCAAGGTAATTTATTTATTTAAAACATAGGGTTGCATATTGAATTATCTACTGCACTGATATTTTTGCAATTATTCCAGGATCAGATACCGACTCAGAGGACGAATCTGATAGCGAACGATATGCCCATTTCGAGTCAGCAGCTTCAACGGAAGAATTCGTTGTCAAAGAGGAATATGTGGTAGTAACCAAGAAAGCGCGAAGTATAGTCAAGTTGTTCCATAAGTCGCCCATGAGAAATGATTAAATGCAAAACCCGATGGAATACTTTGCTTGCTATGCTGCAACGTTTCTACCAGCTGATAAATCCAATACAGAAAGCATTAGTGTAAGTGCAAGGTTGATTAAGGAACACTTTTTCTGAATCCGAGCTTGAATCAGTCAAAAGTATGATAAATGTTCTTGAGCCAGTACAAACAACTGCAGGGTGGCCACACAATCTTAATTTAAAAATTCCCGCATTTTTCCCGAATTTTTGCCACATTTTCGCCTCATTTTCCCGACTGGAAACATAAATTAATATAAATTGGAATCAAGGATGTTTTTGAAGTTTCTGAGAAAATATTCCATCTAAAATTCTAGCTTGTTTCATTCATGCAGAATTACGGATAGCAGGATTCTGTGATTAGCGTAACCTGCTTCGGTCTCTCATTTTGCAAACAAGAACAAAGATCGCTCTCTGAAAGTCATTGATCTCTCAAGTTTCTAGAAGCATAAACATCGAAAAAACAAAATAGTAAAGCATTTCGAGTACATAATGGTACACCTGCGTTGCGTGCATATTGTATCAAGGACTTCGTAATCTCAAAGCCGTCGAGAGTTTGTAGACAATTCTCTGAGCTACCAAACTCTTTTCAGTTTTGTTCATCACTAGACACTTTTCATTCATTGGAAATCTTCGCTCCATCGTAGCATTTGCGACAGTATGAGCACCTTTTTAACAGATATTGTTAAGTTTGGTAGCTCCTTTTTGGAATGACCAATAAGTCCTAGACACAATTTGTCCAAACACTGTTCTTATCTCTGGATTCCGGCAAGCAACGTCTTTGAAGACGGCATTGAGCACAGCTGTTCAAATTCTTCTATCACTTTGTGAGCAGCTGCAGCGCTGCAGATAGTCTTTAACTACGAACGTTTCCAGACAGAGCTCCAAACACTGTTTTGCTACACATACAGAAAGGAACATTTAATTTTCTGCGTTCTCTTATGCGCATTACTAGAGTTTAAAATTAAAATTAATGGGATATTTCATGGAAATTTAAGCCAGATAACGCCAGAATTTAGTCTGTTGTGTGAAAGATTGCAAACATTATTGTATGGCACACGAAAGATTGCAAACAAATGTGTTGTTTATGACTCCTTTGGCTTGTAATTAAACAAGGAGAAACTTTACGCACCTGTTAAAATTAATAATTTTTTTTGTGTATATTCGTGAAGTTATAACATCAGGGTTAATGCAGGTGACGTAATGCGTTAAAAGATATGTCAAAGGAGATTTGTTGAGTAGTTTCTTCAAAAAGCCACAGTTAAAAAACCTACAGTCGTTGCGGATGTCAAAACGTCTGTGACGGAAATTTTTGCAAATTCTCTCGTTTACTTGATTGCCGATTTAGAGGCACAACGGATTTCTACATTAAGGGCTGGCAGATTATTGATCTCCGTCAATTCTATTTCAATGAACGATTTTGCTTTGACTGTAAGACGCTCGGGCTTAACCATTTTCTCCATAGCGGCTCTAAGTAGTCCCGTCAATTCCACAATTGCAGACTTGAGGACAAAATTCAGCTTTGGTACCAACATCTTGTCGTCCACCGCATTAGCCACAACAACGAACACTTCTAATCGGAATACCGACAAAAAGTTTCGTTTGAAATTCGGTTGACTTTAAGGTGACAGACAGAATAAGTTTCTGTCCATTGCAGTGTCAAATATTTGTCTATTATACAAATGGACTGAGACTTAATGGTATTTTAAAAATGACAACAGTTTTACCACCTCAAGTTGGCGGAACTCGTGTCTTAGCCCCTCCATAAAGGAATTGTGAAAGACGTGTTAGCTGCAACTACCGATGTTGAGGACTGCAAAGTCAGGGCTAGCTCGTAGATCACTGATTTTCCGGTCAATTCTTGAATGCCTTCCAGGTAACAGACGGCTGTCCATGGAGCACTGGGCTATCTTCTTCAGCAATGCTGAATTCGCAGAAAAACACTGTTTCATTCCGTTTGTGGGATCGTTAGACCGAAAAGATGACAAAAACGCTATTCAAATTATCAATGTAAAAAAGGTGTGGGCATGATCCTGCCATACGACAAAAATTCCAGATGAATTTTGAATTTCCCGACTTTTTCCCGATGATTTTGGATTCCCGCATTTTTACCGCATTTCCCGATTTTCCCGAGTATGTGGCCACCATGCAACTGTGTCGAAAAGATGTAAATCTATACGATGGAGATGTTTCTCTGTAGTTTATGTTGGAAGAAATTAACAAGCAAGATTCAGAAATCGCCACTAACCTGATTAATGCTCTAAGTAAGCATATTTCTGAACGCCGTTTCGAATATGCAGATCTATTTGGCTATCGGTGCAGTCGTGCAGCTCGAAAATCAAAGAACAGAAATTTTGGAATATTTTTCCAAACCTTAAAGGCAACTCTAGTTACGCAAGCTGGTGAGATTTGGCAACACGCTTTTTGGGAGATTTGTTGCAATCAGTATTAGCAAGCACATCTACAGAGGAACCACAAACAGCAGAAGCTGATGATGGAGAAAGTTCCCTATCAATGGAGGAAACGTTGGAACGCCGTATTCAGCAATCACGCCAGTACATCCGAGAGACAAATATCATAAAAACAATCTTTTTTCGAGCTGTCAAATTCGCGAAAGTGAACGCAGCGAGATGTTGTAGCTGTTTATTATGATAATTCTTCGATTTTTTCGGCCTACTATTCGGCGGTAGCGGGCTACCTATTGCGCATAATAATGTGCCGGCCAGGGGATCCAACACAATCGTTCTGTGTGATTACGGCAAATCCCTGTCGTCGATAACCTCAAACACTGATGTCAACATTACACAACAAGCTCAACGCCAAAAATGGAGCTTCTCTCAGGCCAGTCAATCTACGAGCCCTGAAACCGACAAAATGGACTGCGCTTCTTGTAGTCAACAAGTGCAAACTAACGTTGTTACCCGGAACAGCTTCGACACTTCACCACTAGTTCTAGCCAACAATACAAACAAGTGCCGGCTGTCCCCAATTTTGATAGTCACCTACGGAACCAAGCCAACTCGGGAACTGCTAAATATGGCTAATATTCCGCAAACTAGCTATCACCTTAAGGCTGTCAGGTCCGGGACTCAGTTTTCTGTAACGGAAGAGGAAGAGTACAATGGTGCGATAAAAGTACTTCAAGAATCAAATGTGGATTTTTTCGCGTTTACTCCACCAAACAAACAACGAATAGGTATCATTCTTTCTGGTCTTTCGCTATATGATTTAGACGAATTGAAGGATGAGCTGCAGGCAAACGGTGTTCAGTCGTTGGAGGTGAAAGTTTTTTTTTGCAAAAGAAGTTGAGAACAGAGGAAACTGTTCTGTATCTGCTGTATTTCTTAAAGGGCTCCATTAAACTACCGGAGCTTCAACGTGTAAAAGCGCTATTCAACGTTATTGTGGAGTGGAGGTTCTTCTCAAGGCGGCCTACGAATGCCGTACAATGCCACCGATGCTAGCGTTTTGGATATGCGATGCGGAACTGCTTGTGTGTAAAATGCGGTGAAAAACACCAAACATCCAGTTGCAGTCTTCCAGGAAAAGCCAATCTGAAGGGCGCTGACTACACACGAAGTCAAATCCGCTGTGTTCACTGTAGAGGTAACCACACGGCAGCTTTTCTTGATATTGAAGGAGCATTCGACAATGCATTGTATAGCTCAATGCGCTCCGCAATGGAAGCAAGGGGCCTGGATAACTGTATTATCGACTGGATTATGGCGATGCTAAAAGACCGAGAAATTTCTGCTGACCTTGGAGGTGCGCAACTAAATATTAGATCTCAAGGAGGAGTCCTATCGCCCTTATTGTGGTCCTTAGTAGTAGACAAACTCCTCGAAAGACTAGGGTACGAGGTGATTGGTTTTGCTGACGATTTAGCTATAATAGGTTGTGAGAAGTTTTATGACACGATATCTAGTCGGTTACAAACAGCTCTCAATATAACTGTAAAATGGTGAAGGGTGGAAGGCTTAAATGTAAACCCTTCTATAACTGTTATAGTACCTTTTACCAAAAGGAGAAAGCTAAATTCAAAACAGCCTACTCTCAATGGAATTCAAGTTCAGTTTGCGGAAGAAGTTAAATACCTTGGTGTTACTTTGGATAAAAAACTGAATTGGAACTCTCATCTTGACAAGGTTTTTACTAAGGGTACAAACGCCTTATGGGTATGTAGTAAAGCAGTGGGTAAAACATGGGGACTTCGACCAAAAACTGTCCATTGGATTTATTCAGCAATAGTTCGTCCGAAAATCACATACGCTTCGCTTATATGGTGACCTAAACTTAATGAGGTAATCACCAAAGTGAAAGCTACACCATCTGTTGCTTTGGATGCCCTTCTTAACATGTCACCTTTACATCAATTTGTAAAGCAGCAGGCAGCGAAAACAGCCCTGCAATTCAAAAGATACAATAAGATTTTAGATGGTGATCTGGTAGGACATATAAAGATCCTTAAGATTTTCAAGTTAAACTCAGATGTTAAAACAATAGAAGACTGGATGACAACGAAGACAAACTACGATGTTCTCTTTAAAGTGGTTAAATCAAGCTGCTATTTATGGGAGTCTGGTGGACCTAGTTTGCGTCCAGGCTCCATTGCGTTTTACACGGATGGGTCGAAAATGGGAGAAAATACTGGAGCCGGGTTTTATGGCCCTGGAATCAGGGAAGCTATACCAATGGGACATAGTCCAACGGTATTTCAAGCAGAAATTCATGCCATTATTGAATGTGTGAATATTTGTTTAACGAGGAAATACAGATTTGCAAACATCTACATTTTTCCGATAGTCAAGCAGCTCTCAATGCGCTTAAAGCTTTCACATGTAAATCTAAGTTAGTGTGGGAATACATTCTTTCTTTAAGACAATTGTCCAGTAGGAACAAAGTTACTTAAAACTGGGTGCCCGGTCATTGTGGTATTGAAGGAAATCAACAAGCTGACAGCCTAACAAGAGAAGGTTCAGCATCAAATTTAATGGGTCCGGAACCATTTTGTGGAGTCCCAGAGTGTGCTCTGACGACTGAAATAAAAAAATTGGGAAATGTCCATGGTAGAATCAAACTGGAACACCACGGATACATGCAGACAAGCCAAGAGATTTATAAGACCAAGTGCTGTAAAAGCCCGGATCTTACTGAATCTGAGTAAAAAAGACCTTCGGGTAATTACTGGTCTGTTAACTGGTCACTGCCCGAGTAGGTATCACCTAAACCAAATTGGAAGAATTCATTCTACAGAATGTCGGTTTTGCCAATTTGAACCTGAAACTGCAGAACATATACTCTGCAATTGTGGAGCATTATTCAATCAAAGGATGTCAATATTTGGAAAGGGGTTACTAGAGCCCCACGAAATTTGGCAAAACGATCCTGGTAGGGTATTAGACTTAAAACAAGTTGAGCCTAACTGGGATCAGGGACTATGTCAATCAATGTCCATCACACCTTCATTGTGACAGGATATTTGACTTACACCAAATGAAATATGGGTCATACAACAATAATCCTAATGAATGGATGCAGTTGTGCTTTGGCTCTATAGAAAAGAAAAAAAAAACACACACGGCAAACTTTCGAGGATTTCCCAGTCGTATAAATTATATTTCACAATTGGAAGGCAATCGTCAAAAGTCTATCAAAAAACTACTTCATCACGCCCACCACCCTTGGTACCTGGGTACACACCATCTAGAGTGCAAGGAAATAATTCGAAGACCGCAGGAGGTCCGTTATTTTCCCAAGTTCTCCAAGGAACGAGCATATAATCAGGTACTAATAATAATTCATATATGTTTACCGCTGCTACGTTTCTTTCGTTGGCAATGGATCTGTTCCAACGTATTGAAGACTGTCGCGCCAAACAGCAACAATTCCTAGTTTTCTCCGAGCTAATTATAAAATATGTTTACAATGTCTAATTCAACCACACTCAATTTTGTTAATTGGAACGGTGGAACGATTTTCTCCAACAACGTAACATTGATGTAGCAATCGTTACAGAGACTAAGCTGCGCCCACAGTTCCTTTCTTCATCCCAGCTACTGTTGTGTGCGGCTTGATCGGTATTCGGGTGATTTGGGTGCGAAAAGGTATCGAATTATCAGTCAACTGAAAATTGCTACCAAGATGATTGAAGCTACAGGTATTAGCATTTTCGTGAACAATCTCCAAATCCACATCGTAGCTGCGTACTTTCCTGGAGGTAGGCGATGGTGCGATTGGTCACAATTTCGTCGCGACGTCCGCGCTCTCTTAACTCGAACTTCTGGAATTGCTTGAAGAACAACCAAGCTGGCCCAGGAAGCAGCTCGTTGTGGATTCTTCATTCGCTTTCCAGATACCCAAACATTCCACCCGTTGGGTGGACGTAACGACATCTCCTGAACTGTGTACAGACATAGTCCATTGCTATGCTCGCTCAAATTGTTTCAAAGACCGGTGAATGCTAAATTGAACCTAGTTGATTCTTTGGTTGCAGACATTTGCAATGAAGTAGAAATTGATACCGCTCTCACCTTCTTCAAGGATGCACTTTTGGAAGCCGAATCCAGTACCGTTCCTGAGATCACCCCGCAGCCTTATGTTGTGACTCGCATTCAGGAAGAAACTCAGCGTTTAATTAACTTCGGAACAGACGTCGTCGGCAGTGGATGAAAACTAGACATCCTATCTTCAGAGAAATAGTTTCATAATTAAATAACCGCATTTGTGATGAGTGTGCCAGTGCTCGTCACAGAAAGTTCAAGGAAGCACTGCTCTCCACAGAGCGTGGGGATAACAAAATTTGGAGAATGCTTTAAAGAATACTTGTAAATACAGTCCTCCTTTGCACTACGATAATACAGTGTATGCTACACTGCCGAGAAAGAATATACGCAGCTTCTTGAGGAATCGAACCTTTCAAGTGTCGGTGAACAGGTGCACGTCTGACCGGATGAACGTTCCTTGTGGAAATCATGAAGGTTCTGATCCCTACTCTGTACACCACCTTCGCTGCTGACCACATTAATGCGGATGGTTTCCACTACTATTGTTTCGCTGATGACACGGGATTCTTCACCTCACACCGGTATCCCAACATAGTAGTTGAGAAACTGCAGCTGGCTCTAGACTCGATCACGCAGTACCAGGGTAAGCGGAAAGTGAAAGCAAATCCCTCCCAAGTTTCAGGCAATTTTCTTAACGCGCAGACGAATTGCATGCCCGTGATGCTTCTGTTTAATAATCCCGAAAGGACTTTCAGCGGAAGATCAGCCACTTTTGCAACATGAAGAACAGGCACTGTTTTGAGCCGTCCCAGACGCTCGATTGTAGTTCTTTTAGCGTTACCCACCCTGCACCACGGTGACGTGAACTACCTTATAGCTATTCAAATTTCCGAATTTGAGAAAAATTAACTATCGAAGTGTAAAAAATTTACCAAGAGTGAAAAAAACCGACAAATGGTTTACAGCCTAAATAAATCATAACAAAAACTGATATAAACTCAAATTTAAATAAAATTCTGATGGAACTGCCTTGTGGTTCATGGCAACATTTAGAACTCAGGAAGCTACTATTTCAACTCGCTATCATTAGTGAGTTTAAAAGTATATTTAAATCTTAGAGATGATTTCTTTGCCAATTTTCAGGATATGTTAACCTAACAAGGGACATGTTAGAATCTAATCATTACACTGAATTGACCAATCGGGGATAAAGATCAACAACAACAAGAACAAAATAAGGGAAGAAACAAAAGAAACCATAACTACAACATAAATAAAACAGAAAGAAATAATGTAAAACCAAAACTAACCTGCTCTCTGGCACTAACTATGGCAGTATCTACCTCAACTTTCTACAGTAGTTTTGAAGTGGATTTTGTTTTGTTGGTTGCGATAATTTTCCAATATGCAGTTTTTGTTTGTTTGTTTGTTTTAGTTGAAACACGCACACGCACACCGATGTTATATAGAGCAGGTTGCAAGCCGTTCCATATATTCATATGCATAGTAGGTAATTTCAATTCGATAAAGTAACACCACACGATAGTAGTTGAAACACAAACACCGGTAAGTAAATAGTAGTCAATGATAAAAATAGAGTTAACGAAACATCGAAATTTTTTTTTGCTCGCGAATATACACATTAGATGGAGGAAATGCTAATTAGCATTCGTTGAGTCGTTTTTTTTAGCTGAAAATTGAATGGTCTTCGTATTTTTTTGATATTGCACAAAAACTGAACTTCATGCGGTTAGACAAGCTATTGATCTTTTTTTTCAGAATAGTTAGTCATAGTAGTCAATCGATAAATGTTAATTCGAAAGCGATCGCCTTGCACGCATCTAGGTTATCAAACAGCAATCGAATTTGATGGCGATGAAGTTATGATGGAACTTATAATCGAGCAAACGATATGAAACTATAATATTGCATAGCTAAATAGAGGGCAAATCACTGTACAATGGGATGGAACTGATACGTTAGTAGATATGGATGGACTGTATGTTATTACTTATCGGATCGCTTTCCGTTGCTGGACTGTTATAGTGACCACTTACCTGGTTTTTGAGATCGTCGAGCCGTTTCTGGGCTTCTCCTTTTTGGTTTTCCAATTGCTTCAATGTGGCAGTCAGGGTGTCAAGTTCACTCTGTTAGGAGATAAAGAGAAGGAGAAAGTTATAAATAAATAGTTATACATCACGTTTGAAGTGGGAAGCCCATATGGCATCAAGTCGTTTATCATAAAGTCATTTGGCATAACAATAACTTGAGCTGGCTGGTCATGTGGGATAATGCCGTTTGGCATAACACTCTTGAAATAAAACAGAATCCAAGTTGTCATTTGGCATAATGTCAGTGGCTTTTGTCCATAGTGATATTCCCTTCTTTTTAAAATATGCTGTACTTCAGAATATGAAATTCTAGGTTTCAGAGTTGAAATTGTTATTGAAAGTTACTGGTTTTCTTTCCTGATGTTGAACAATGTATTTTTGGCTTGACTAAAAGTATGTATGAATGACTAAAAGTATGAGAAATTGATCTAATTTTCTAGTATTTCTGACGAATTGTCATTATGCCAAATATTTCTGATATGACGTTAATTTACAGATTTTCATTCCATAATCTTTCTCAAACTGTTCGCTTGACTTTTTTACACGCCTTGGCATATGTCATTAACAGGCACGTTCTGAAAAGAGTTCACCAAAAAGAGTTGCATCTTCCTTGGAAAACTGCGAATTTCGAAAACTGAAATCGACTAAGAGAGCTACTTTGAGAAAATTCACTAAATATCGTACGCTTGCGTTGAAAAACCCACTACTAAGTCAGGCTCATTTCTGAGTTCAAGCGAGTCAGCCGTCGAGGCTACCCCTCATATTTACGAGGGATTCAGTACAAAAGTAGGTCGCATCCGAAGACCTTTTGGAAGCACGTAAACGAGCAGCGCCTGGGAAGACCGTAGAGTAGGTGAAGACTCTACGGGGCTGAGCTGCAAGCAACCAGGCGGGTTCACGGGTCGCGGATGGTGGGGTTCCATCAGATATGATGGACAGCTACTGAATACACGAATAAGTAGCCCCGGACGAGCGGCGGGGACTGGTTAGGATGTGGGGGGACTGAGCAGTTGTTGGACTCTGTTGAGTTTCTTCCAAAAACCCACAAATATCCGAAAGCAGCCCTGACAAAAGCGAACCACCCCGCTTTTTAAAAATAAGGGTAAAAGTCCTAGCCTTCACCCATTTGAGCGTCTGTTCTCCATGTTAGGGGCGGCTCAAAACAGCGCCTGTTCTCCATGTTAGGGGCGGCTGAGTCACCGTCTTGTTACTGCGCCCAGGACTCTGAATGCAAAAGCCGAAAGTCCTGGTGGTGTTTGGGACTGTTAAACAGCAGCATTACGATGGTCCTCCTGCGAGATAGTGGGGTTGATTGAGAGTCTGGTCTGCCATCTTAAATGGTGCTAAACGGTGAAGTCGCTTCAAACCCCCAGGAGATATGCCGCCTGTTTTCCGAAAAGTTTTCCAGTGTTCTCTCCGGCGAGAGATTGGCTGATAAACACGTTACATCAGCAGCTAACAACGTGCCACTATACGGTCAAGCTCTGAGTACAATCGATATCAACGTCAACATGATTACAGACGCCGCAAAACAACTCAAGTCGTCCGCCAATCCTGGACCCGATGGTGTTTCATCAGTTTTCCTGAAGAGACACCGTTGCTTCGCCTATTCCAAATGTCTGTCGCAAGAGGAGTGTTCTCATCCTGCTGGAAATTTGCACATATGTTTCCGGTCCACAAGAAAGGAAACAAAGGAGACATGAATAATTTTCAACTAATTCAAGCAATACTATTAGCATTTTCAAGTGCAGTTATCTTTATAAAATCCTTTTAAACAAATTCATTCAATGTGTCCTTCATTTTTATTACTAATATCCTCGAGCCAACGTCGGAAGCCAGAGCATGCCTTTCGGACGTAGTCCTCCGACATTGACTGCCATGTGCGCGTTATGGTTGACTTCAGGATTTTCACACTATGGTGTGATGTTATGCAGGCTCGTGCTTCAACGTATGCCCAACTCGAATAATCCAACGGATTATTATCTAGACTGCAAAGGAGGCCACAAATCCTTCGGCCAAAACTTCATGTTATCGTTCAACCATTGTTGGGTTCGATTTAGCGTGTGACACGGCGCTCCATCTTGCTGTAGGACAACGTTTTGGTTCTCGGAGAAGTTGGCCTTCACCCAGGGAAGCACTTGATCCTTTAACATACCGACATACACTTCGGTATTGATTTTAACTCCAGCATCAATAAAAACAGGCGGCATTTTCAAACCGTTGGACGCCACCAAGCCAAACATCATGACACCGACCGAATATTTGGCTTGAAATTTGAATTTCACTTTTTCCGGAACGTTCTTCATTTTCTGCGGTGAAATGAACCGGTCCGTGCGGCTGTTGGCCACAGCATCGATGCTGAAAAGCTTTTCGTCGGAGAACAGGATTATATTTTTTTCCATCTTCAACAAGGAAAGGAATCTCTTGGAGCGAGTCCCTCGTAGTTCCTTGACCCGGTCCGTAATCAAGTGGCGTTTCACTCTGGCTCTGGAAGATGCATGCAGGTCTTCTTAGATGATTCTCCGCACGGATTTCTCCGAAATATTGGCTTCCTTTGCAAGTTTTCTTATGGAAAGCACCGGGTTGCGAGCAATTTTTGCACGGACCGATTTGATCACGTTCGGCGTGCGTGCAAAGCGCGGACGTCCGCTTCCCGGCTTCTGCTGCTTTGGACCGTCCTGCAGGGACTTTTTTATGCGGTAAACACCCTACCACCCTGGCAGTCTCTTTCGGCTTCTTCTGGGCGAGCAACAAACTGGTGATCACTTCTTTCGCGAACATTTTGACGAATCTATATAATAAAAATGAGTTGGGGTTTCCTTTGTCACGATTTAACTCGCGAGCGGAAGAACCGATCGGCGTGAAATTTTGTATGCAGGGATTTTTGGGGCCGGAGAAGGTTCTTATGATGGTTTAAGACCCCTCCCTTCTCTGGAAAGGGGGGCTCCCATACAAATGAAACACAAATTTCTACACAACTCGAGAACTAATCAAGCAAAAGAAACCAAATTTAGCATGTGTGAGTTTTTGAAGGCAAAAAAGGTTTTTATGGTAGCTTGAGAACCCTCCCCTCTCTCAAAAGGGAGGCTCCCATACAAATGAAACAGAAGTTTCTGCATATATCAAGAACTAATCAAGCAAATGGAACCAAATTTGGCATGTGGGGTTTTCTGGTGGCGAAAAATGTTTCTATGGTAGTTTGAGACCCCTCCCCTCTCCTAGAAGGGGTGCTGTCATACAAATGAAACTGAAATTTCTTCATAACTCTAGATCTAATAAAGCAAATTGAACCAAATTTGGATTGTGGGGATTGTAAAGGCAATAAATGTTTCTATGGTAGTTCGAGACCCCTCCTCTCTCTCTCTCTGGTAGGGAGGGCGGGGCTCTCATACTAATGAAACACAAATTTCTGCACTAACTCGAGAACTAATCAAGCATATGGAACCAAATTTGGCATGTGGAGGTTTTGGAGGCACAAAATGTTTCTATGGAAGTTTGTGACTCCTCCGCCATCTGAAAGGGGGAGGGAGGGGGCTTCTATACAAAAACAACACAAATTTCTGCCCAACTCGAGAACTAACCAAGTAAATGGAATCAAATTTGGCATATGGAGGTTTTCGAAGGCAAAAAATTACTTATTGTGGTTTGAGACTCCTCCCCTTACTGAAAAGAGGGGCTCCCATACAAATGAAATACAATATTCTGTATAACTCGAGAACAAATCAAGCAAATGGAACCAAATTCGGCATGTGGAGGTTTTTGAAGGAGAAAAATGTTTCTTTGATGATTTGAGACCCCTCCCCTTTCTGAAATGAGGGAGATCCCATACAAGTAAAATGCAAATAATTGCATAACTCGAGAACTAATCAAGAAAATGGAACAAAATTTGGCATATGAAGGTTTTTGATGGAAAAAACTGTTTCTAAGACTTTTCCGCCTTCTAAAGAGAAGGGGGGGCTCTCAAACAAATGAAACAGAACTTTCTGCATAACTCGAGAACTAATAAAGCATATGGAATAAAATTTAACTGGATTTTTTTAAGAGACATATTCATATGGTTGTTAAGACCCTTCTGCTCTCTGAATGGGGAGAAGGGGCTCCTTTAGAAATGAAACGCAAATTTCTGATTAACTCGAGTACTAATTAAGTAAATGGAACTAAATTTGACAGATGAAGGTTTTTGAAGAAGAGAAATGTTTCTATGGTGGTTTGAGACCCCTCTGCCCTCGGAAAGGGGGGCTCCCATACGACGCAAATTTCTGCATAATTTAGAACTATTCAAGTAGATGAAACCACATTTGGCATGTGGGGGTTATTGGACGCAGGAATTTTATATATGTTAAAATGAATTTCTGTCTGACTGTCTGTCTGACCGATCGGAGTGAAAACATGTATACAGGGATTTTGGGGCTGGGAAGGTTCTTATGATAGTTTGAGACCGCTTCCCTCTTTTGGAAGGGGGACGGGCTCCCATACAAATGAAACACACATTTCTGCATAACTTGAGAACTAATCTAGCAAATGTAACCAAAATTGGGATGCAGTGTTTTTTGAATGCAAGAAATGTTTCTATGGTGAATTCAAACACAAATTTCGTTCAAACCTGAGAATTATCTAGGTAACTAAGCCACAAACTGTGTATTGTCTGGGTAAGAAAGATGTTCTGTTAGAAGTTTGAACCCTTTCTTGGTTAAAAAACAAACTCATTAAAAAAAAAAACGTCTGGTCTATGTAATGTTCATTCCTTTAGTTGCAGGCGTAGCAACGCTCGCACCGGGATCAGCTAGTTTGCAATAAAACAAATAGAATGTTTGGATGCAGCACTTCAAAGTTAACATAATCAAATAAACTTTCGACAGAAATTAGTCACTAGCTACACGAATTAACCCAGTACTCAAGTTTGAACATTTTCGCATTATTTTCTGCTGCGCCCAGTAGAAACCCAAACCAAAAAGTTTTTGGCGCTTCGTGAATGACCAACGAACTTCCGGACTACCCGACTGAAGCCGACTCCTTACCGGAATCGCAAATATGTTTGGCTCTCAATTCAGCAACGTTTTCACCAGTAAACATTTCAATCTCCAGGATGTAGACGCAGCCTAACTCGGCTAACCGGCTCTTTGTCTCAGTTCGTTGCCACCGATGACATGGTTATTTCCGCTGAATTGTTACCTGAAATTCTACTCTGGATATGGCCCTGACGGCATACCAGCTCTAGTGTTAAAACGATGTTTGTATACACTGGCAAAACCGCTAGCGTCTGTATTCTCGTCATCCCTCGCTTCTAGTTTATTTCCGGACTGCTGGAAACAGTCATATGTTTTTCCAGTGTTTAAGAAGGGCTATAAGAGAAATGTTGCGAACTACCGAGCTGCGCTGAGATCTACTTCCAAGCTGTTTGAGCTGATATTTCTTCGTGAGATGTTTCGCCACTTCGGCCATTATATTTCGACAGACCTGCACGGTTTTGATGATGATGATGATGAGATACTACCATCTATTGTAACAAGGTAACTTTCCATAGCAGTGGAATAATTTGAAAAACGATTTGATCAGGATTCTACTGTTGTTTGTGATCTTCAAGCTCCTGTATGAAGGGCCAAAAACGATTTGGCGGGCCCATAAGCAGAGACACTTACGCGAAACCCGCGAATAATTTCGACAGACCTGCACGGTTTTATGCCCAAACGCTAGACGACAACCAATTTGACCTGCTTTACTTCGTACGTGATTCGTCGAATCGAAACCGGTCAAATGCTATTTATACCAACTTATCCGCAGCGTTTGATAAAATGAATCATCAAATTGCAGTTGCCAAATTTGACAAACTAGGCATGAATGACAGTCTGTTTCTTTTGATCCGGACGAAGAATGTCCGTCAGAATAGGAGACCACGTTTCATCTCCTTTCATGGTCTGGTCTGACGTTCCCCAAGGCAGCCATCTCGGGCCATTTTCATTTCTACTGTACATGAATGATGTTAATTTCATCCTGGATTGCCTGAAACTCTCGTATGCCGACGATTTGAAGCTTTTTTACACGATCAAGATTCCGGAGAACGCATCTTTTTTCAACAACTGTTAGATACCTTTGCTGATAGGTGTCGTATCAACCGATTGTCACTGAATGTATCCAAATGTTCGGTAATTTCCTTTGGCCGAGGACGCTCCCTCTTCCAATTTGACTATGGCTTGGCAGGTGTACAATTGCAACGTGATACTACGATAGAGGATATGGGGATCCTAATCGACTCTAAATTGACCTTTAAGGACCACGTTGGGTTCGTTGTGTAAAAAGCTTCGTCGCAACTGGGCTTCCTGTACCGCGTTGGCCAAAAGTTCAAGGATGTTTATTGCCTGCAAGTTATATACTGCGAAATTGTACACCCTATATTTGAATACTCGTCTCAGAACGAAACTAAACGCATAGAAGCCATTCAACGTAAATTCATCCGATTCACCCTTCGTCACCTCAGATGGGGTCTAACCAATTTGCCAAGTTATTCAAGCCGCTGCAAGCTCATTCACCTGGAACCACTCGAGTCGAGACGCAACATGGCAAAGGCATGCTTCATCGGGGATATTCTCAAGGCAACATTGATTTTGCATCGCTGCTGAGCAACCCGGTAACAACTTGACAGCTCCAGAGTAAAGTCAATGTACCCCGATAATTTTGGTTCACTGGTTCTGTCAAATCAAATGAAACCTAGAACAAATTATGAATTCAACGTATTTCGTACATCGACTGTTATTTTCAAAGCTGTGGAGCACATATTCGTACTTGATGAATATAATGCTGACGATATGTTGTTGCTTTTCCTTAATGTTATATGGTGGATATTTTTACCCTTTTCACAGAGAAAATATTGGAGCATTGACACACTCGTGACTTTGACTACTAGCCAAATATTGAATAATTTAAAAACCGTAATAATAAAAACACTCCGAAATTTTTAGCACTTGAAAAATATCTGGAAGCTAGCAAACCGCGAATAAAATAGCAGCCTACACGCTTAGATTGAAATACCTAAAATTAGGTATTTATTTGGTCTAAAAATAGGTATTTTTACAATACCTAGAACCCAATACCCAGTTAAATGAAACGGTAATAAACAGTAATTTTTACTGAAATTGAAGTTATGATCACCCGATATAGGACGTTATTATTAACCCAAATTTCAATAAATTGATAGTCACTGAAGCAACGCGGTCGCCATATTTTTCTAAATGAAAACTTTCATATTTTGCTTATTAATCTTAAAATAAACAGTTTGCTCATGTCCAATATTTGAAACAATAATGACGATTCCAATTAAAAATAGCCAGACAGTTATGATCAATTGCAGTTTTGGATATTACGATGTGAACCCTTACTTTAGCTTTCAGCCTAGTATGCAGTAAAGACTTGAAGTAATTTTTGCCATTTTTAAAGAAGTAATTTTGATAACTGCTTCATTATGGGTGAAACATCAGTTTCTCTTGCGGAATAATCCAAAGGAATATTATTCCGCAAGGAAAAGTGACAGCACAATGAAAATTACCTAACGTTACAAAGTTTGTCCTCCTTTTCAGCTGCATACAAGGCAAGTAATTCGGAGAGTAAAAGCATTTCTTGACCATTACTTGTCCTATCCTAATGCACATTACTTTTGAGCTGCATACTAGCCTTTACTTAAATTCCTCCATACTTAATTACTATTTTATTTTTAATAAAAAAACATTTTTAATAAAAATGAACATTTCTAGGTTTTTTAATTTTTTATTAAGGCGAATCTGCAATTGAGAGACTATCTTTGATTACTTTCTTTCCCATGCATATCCCATTCAGCGTTACGTTTTTCATTTAACTATTTGTAGAGTATAGTAGCCAGCACTGTTGGGTTTCTATCTGTACTAAAGAATCCCTCAAAAGTTTTATAATAGCGCTATAATAAATGAAAGAGAGCGAGAGAGGAGAGAGCCTCTCATTGTTAGATTCACCCTTTTGAAAAAAAATCCTAGATTTGTTTCTCTGTATGTGCCGAATTCTGTAAAATTAAATTCAGGAAAATTTCAATAAAAAAAAAAGCAAAAGGAAAATTTAATGATGTCAAAATAAGTCATGGTGTCTGTTTTTCAGCTATTTTACTCCAATCGTAATAAGTTCAGAACACAAACTCTCAAACCGACCTTACCGGAAATATGCCAAGTCCACGTAAACAATCTCCCTGAACTGTCAAAACTACATTGATGACGCCATCGTGCAATGATCTATACTTTTCAATATGAGACACTCTGTAACCTTCAGCACAATGGAAGGCCAGCGTAACAATATCTCTCGTTTCTCGTGCAATCACACATGATGGATAGGATTTTTTTTCATCCCTGTGTGCTTGAAACAGGAAGTTAAAAGTTTAAACTTCATCAGAAACAACAATGAATTATCGGCTTCGTAAAGGTAACGCAATTGAATCTAACAAACAAATAAACTAGCTAAAAAAACATCAAGTTTTATGCTTGGTGCTGCGAGACGTGTAGCGTGTAAATAAGAATAATCTCTCTTCATTTTTTGTTATACCCCTTCTCTCTTCATTTCATTCTTTCTCTCTCTCTCTCTCTCTCTCTCTCTCTCTTTGTCTCTCTTTGTTTGACATTCTCTCAATTCCATTCTCAAGTAATGATGATTTACATTTGATATAATTGAAAGCAAATGAATGGTAAGAAAGCCACATAAACATTACGCCTTATTAACAATTTGTTCTTGCACTGTTTTGAACATCCACACAAAAGGAAACGAAAACACGTATTCCAAAGTTAAAAAGAGGTAGTATCAAGAATGGATGGCCCTTTTGTTTATGCACAGTAGAGCCATCTACAATTTGTAGATGGGTACGTGAAACTAAGCTCATCTGTCATGATGTTCGGGGGTTGCTGCTGAGCCTGTTCGATATTAACATTCGTCGCCGAAACCTTCAAACACATCTGTTTCTAAGCTTTGTCCTACACGAACAAATAAGTCAATGAACCTATTCGATGTTTGTCCCGTATTTTTAACAACTGCTACCATGTGTTTGATTTTAATGTGTTACGAGAAACGAACAAATGTGCTTTGAAACGTTTTTTATGTTAGTCAATGTTTGCTAGGGTTTAGAATATTATGTTTGTATGTTAGTTTTACGTTTAACACGATTGTCATTTGGGTGGGTATTTCACCTGTTGAATAAACAAATAATAAATAATTTAAAAAAAATGAATCCTAGAGGGTATGAGCTGTTTAGTGGAATACTTGTAACTAGAAATTAGAAGAAAAATTAGTATTTTCAATTTAATTCCAACTACCTTTGCTTATCTATCAAGATAAGCAAAGGTAGTTGGAATTAAATGGAAAACTTTTCTTTTAATTTCTAGTTAAAAAATGGTTTTTATGCCAAATGACCGTCATGTTTTAAAATTTTTCTTTGTTTTATGCCAAATGGTCATTATGCCAACCGGCCTTAATGTCAAATGTCTATTGATTTTCCAACACCTTATAGATTTAACTAGTCATGTTTTTTTTTGTTATTACAAGTAGCACTATAATGTTTGAAATTGGAAATATCCTTTTTATCAACATGCAACCCTAGGAGTGGACGGCAGTTTTTGCTAGAACCAAACATCTTATGCCAACAAACTTTATGCTAATTGACTCTTTGCCAAGCGACCTTATACCATATGGGTTAACCTCACGTTTGAACTAAACAAAATCACCTGTAAGCTTCGCATTTCGCCATTCTTTATTCGAACGTCCGCCTCCTTTTGGGCAACTTCCTGCTCCAACAAGCGCCGTTCCTTGGCCAGCTCTTCAATCTCTTTGGAAATCATCTCCAGCTCCGGGTTGTTGTACGTCGGTTTGGGTTCCTACGATGAAAATATTTATGTGACGAAATGAAGATAGTTTGGGACTATGACAAGTGATTACCGGTTGTGCAATTAGCGAGTTCTTCCTCAAGCTGGGTGGTACCATATTTGGAGCTAGTGCCTGCGGTGGATCAATTCCCTTTTTGGCTCGTTCAACGAGCCACATGGCGAGGCAGAACTCCTCGAGCCGCAGTTTGCCGATTTGGTTGGTGTCGCACAACGCCCAGATGTGGGCCAGCACGTTCTGAGCTAGACCGGACTGGATGAATACTTCTTTGATTTCGTGCCCGGACACGAGGCCGTCTCGATCCATGTCACTTTTGTTGAAGATTTCCTCGTAACGGCAACGTTCCAGTGTGCTGACGACCCAGGTGTTTCCGGTTGCCATTGGATCGGTTGCACCGGTTGGAATGAGTGGAACAAGTGGTGCTGGCGCCACGAGCGGAGGCGGAATGGCTCGATTTACCGCTGGAAGAGGTGGAACTACTGGCGGTGGTGCAATGTCTGTTGGAAAGTTTGCCACAAAACCTCCATCACCGCCACTACCGAATGCATCAAAACCGTCATTGCCGCCGGTGTTCTGGGCGTTACGTTGAAGCTGTGGTGGCAGAGCAGCTGGAATCGCTCGCTTGTCTAGTGCTTCATAGACCAAATGCATGGCAACGCAAAATTCGTGCTTATCGAGGCTTCCATCGCGATCCTGATCGGCTAGATCCCAGATTCGGCCTAGAGTATCAACCGGAAGTTTCGAGTTCATCAGAGTGCTACGAACTTTAGCGCCTGGCAACAACCCATTCATCGGACCGAGTGATTCGAACAACTGTTCGTACTGTTGCTTCTTCTCCGGCTTCATCGACCAGTCAGTATTCTCCGGGGGCACCAGTTTGACTTGAGCTGGTACCTTCGGCAAATCACCCTATAAATAATACAATATACAGTTAGTAAACTTGACTAATTTGGCTTAGAGGCAACAAGTAAACTACTTACCACTTTAGGCGGTTTCGAGAGCACATTGTAGACGTTCTTGATGTTGATATCCGAGCCTTCCTGTGCGAGTCCGATCAGCTTTAGTGCCACGAAAAAACCCTCTTTGGTGAGATAGCCGCGACCGCTGGGATCCGATAGGTCCCAGACGCGGCTGAGGACCACATCGCTTAGTCCGGATTTTTTGAGAAATTTGGCCGCATCGAGCGCTCCGATCTCATTGGTTGCCTTTGGATCGAGCTGCAACAGGGTGGAACGGAATAACCAAGTGGGAACATATTAGTACAACATAATTAATGATAATCAGAATGCATAACGGGATGCGTAGTACCCACTTATCACCCAAATTGCAGAAGAGAAGAGGAGGAGAGCGAACAGATTTATACTTCTCAATGAAAGTGCTTGCTGAGGGATAACAGAAAACAGGTGAGCAGGCTGCATGGTAGCAAGAAACGGCGCGGAGCGTCTAGAATATCAATAATATCGATTTTCCATTCTCGACTGCTAGCTTCCGCTGGGAGGGTTTTTCTTCTCCTAGTGCTGACAGAAATACGTACTGTCGTGGTTATGTCGGTTTGCTTTTCGTATGGGGAATGTTCGGAGGATAAGGTCAGTGCTGCCAAAACGAAAAACGATTGAATGATAAGTTGTTGAGTTGAATATTACTTAGCATGTCTTTAGTCAAATTTCGGTATCTTGACACAGAATAAATCTTATCTCTTATCTTCCAGTAGAAGCTGTATGCTGCCACAATAGCCATAAACAGACGAATGATTCGCTCAGAACTGCTGATGCTAATAAGTGTTGTGACGTGATTGTTTTTGAATTGGGCATTCAAACAGTTACCTAACAGGTCATATCAACTATATTTCAGAGTAAAATAAGACAGATGTTAATTTTGATTTTTTTTGGCCATAGCCATAGTGCGCCATTATTGGTTCCAAATCTGAATCACTGATGGCGCAAATCTTAATCGTAGATGGCGCTCGATACCTAAAATTCATCTGTTTTTCTGAATTCATTTGACTTGACTAGAATTTGTTCTATGTTTGCGCTAAATATATTGATATTTAGAGGTGGCACAAACGGCTTAAAGTTATGTAGTTATATAGTTATAAAGGTATATATATAAAGTTATACTCGATTATTCACAGTCTTGATTTTGTTTTTCATTGCAGATAATTGAGTAAAATTTTTTTTTTAGGGGAAACATTGTTTTAACAACTTTTGGCTTCATTGTGAATATGTTTGTGAATATGTACATTCTTAATTCACTACATAAAGTGAGAAAACGGCTTTCTTGCAAATAGGTTTTATTTGAAATTGATTAACATCTATCAAACACGCTGAGATTTGTGTTAGAATTTCATTATGCATAAATTATCTTGATATGAGGGGTTGTTTATAAACAACCCTTTTTTTTTTTTCGGAATCTCAACCTCTGTTTGCAGTGGAATATTCTTGTCATCACCGTTGGGCACCTTTTTTACTTTGTACACCTTCAGTTCTTGCCTCTGCTTCACTTATTGTAGGTATGATTTTGACTTCCCAACTTTGCGAGCCACATTTCGCACAGAAAGATTGGTATTTTTTTATCAATAATGGCTACCACCTTCTTGTTCGTTTGTCATACTTTTCGATTTGTTCCACTCCCAACCTTCCGATCCACAGTCAAGCGCTGCGCTGGTCGGATTTTGCTTCCGTTCGTACAAAATGCGTTTGCGCATTCCACTTGATTCGACGCCATTTTACTGAATGTAACAAAAATGTAAACATGTTTTACCACGAAATAAAGTGGAGAGTTTCAGCTGTCATAAAAGTGAAACGTTTAAGCGATCCGTGATATACATAATTCAAAATCTACACTGAAAGAAAAATGTCCGAAATTTAACGTGGACAGGCTTTCCGTAAAGCTCTTGTCTTTCTACTATTTTCGGGCCCCTTTACCTGTCTTCATCTGTTGCTCCTGTCCTTCCGATGGTCCTGCTATTCCTCTTTAAACAGGGTTAGACGTTCTCTGCACTCCAATGGGTTTCGTTTCGATTTAGATGCAGCATCGGTGGATCCTCAATCTGTTTCGTGCATGACTTCCATCGGCATTTCGTCCCAAATTCGTTTGATTACGGGTTTGAATTGGTTCATACTAGACGCCCTGTGGCCATTCACCTTCGCCAGCATGTATGACCATACGAAGTAATCCAAGGGATTCAGATCTGATGAACTGGGAGGCCATTCATTCTTGTCCAAAAAGTCGGTCACATTTTCTCGGCACCAGCTCTGAACGAGATTTGCAGTATGCGATGGCGCTCCGTCCTGCTGAAACACAGAGTGATCATCTCCATACACCTCTTGTGCATATGGCTTGACAACTTTCTCCAAAACTTCCATTTTATAATATACGGCATTCACTTTAACGCCTTTTTCGATGAGAACCAGTGGTAATTTGCCTCGCTTGCAAATTCCTCCCCAAACCAGCACTGACGTAGCACTTTGGAACCGTGGAATATTCCTATCACTCTCTGGAACAGTTCTCGAAGATAAAACCCACAATCTGTCGTTCTGGACATTGTGGGATCGTTGCAAGACGAATAACTTTTCGTCGGAAGAGATAAATTCTTCCCCGCCGTGCCGTGACAAAAGCAGACTTGCTCTTTCCAGTCGTTTCTGCTTGGAAGGTTCCGAACCTCTGTGAACCTTACGTTTCTTGGCAGCTTGGAATCCGAGGTGATTTTGCAGTATATTGTACATTGACGATCTCGAAACATTCAGATCTGCGGTCATTTTACGTACAGAGCGCTGTATTTTCGTCTAATCCGTTCCCTGACCACTTGAACAACTCGTGCAGTCCGCACCGTACAAGTACGACCGGATCTCTTCCGGTCATCCAACGAGCAGGTGTCACGGTACCTTCGGATGGTTCGGTACACAAAATTCAGCTGTACTCCGGGCAAATTTGAAAATACCGCTCACGGGGGCTCACCTTTCAAAAACTTTTTTATCACAGCAGCACGAAACTCCTTCATCGCTGGTAAAATATAAACACCGAATGAAAACAATCGGACATAACTTAAAAGCGTTTGTATAAACATAGTGCAAAACTACACCAACACATACGTGAAGCATGTTGAGTAGTTGCTCGACACCAATGCAAGGAAAAAGTGTATGAGAATATATTGGGCACGGTGTACATACACTAAGGTTTTTTTTTTACACGGTTTGTTTTCGGCGATAACTCTAGAACGGAACAACTTATCGACCCACTTCGAATCACATTTTACGTTTTTGGCAAAAAGTAATCATATGGCAATTTTTCAAGAAATTCACTCTCAAATACTCGAATACGCAAATACTAAAATTTTTAAAAATCGTATTTTGACAATTGCATGGAAAGGTAACGCATACAAACAAAATAGGAGCAATATAAAATGTTTAAGCACGTGAATTTATCAACTCCATTTAGTATTTTTTTACACGGTTCCATACTAAAAGTGGAACGTATTCCCCGTGCAAAAAAAAAAAACCTTTGTATAATTATCCATTCCTGAGCTTAGATGTGGATTGGGGGTCTCCCAATGTGATACGCCAAGCAAGTAATTCCACAATCAAGAATGTTCGCTGCTTGATACTTTCATTTCTAATTTTGCAGCGTTTGGTGGGGCAATATTAGCGCAAGTCCCTCAAAAGCCGATGTTGAAGGAAGGGTAATGGCAAACTAGTCTATTCGGACCATATGAAGGAAGGAACAAGGATAGGTTATGGTGGGTGATTATACGTTTTGGAGCGGTAAAATAATACTGCAAAAAGAAGACCCTAAAACCGGGTTTTCACATTTCCGCATTACAATGAAAAATGGCATTACCCAGAAAAGAAATATGGCGCAAAAGTGATGTTTGAATCGTCGTTTTAGTTGTTAGTCTGATTTTAATTCAAGAGACTATTACAGCAGAACTAACCGGTCTAGAGAAAAATTCTCGGTTTTTTTTTCATTAGGGCTAATCTAACATTGAGAGATTCTCTCCGGACTCGCTCTCTTTAATTCATTACAGTTATAAAACTTTCGAGGGATCCTTTAGTACAAATCGAAACACAACAGTGCTGGCTAGGATACTCTACAAATAGTAGAATGAAAAGCGTAAAGGTGATTGGAATATGAATGAAAGAGAAAGTAATCAAAGAAAATCTCTCAATGTTAGATTCGCCTAATGAAAAAAACCCTAGAATTATTCTATGTCTTCAAGGCTACTCGCCTCTCAGAGCGAACCCTCCGCGTTCTTGTCTTTTCATAAAACCTTAGCCTTTAATTCTTTGCCAGCGCCTGTCTTAGCTAACACTTTTCGACGGCTTTTCAATTCGAAAGGTCTGATCCCTGGCTAAATAATATGCTATCAGAGCAAGTGCATTGATCACGGCTGTCGTATAGAATGCAAATTTAAATTATAATATATATTATAATGTAGAATTTTCTGCACCTGAAACATCAGGACATATTATTAGTTGCTCACAATCATGATCAAAACACTCGTTTTCGATAATGAAGCGAACACTAAGATTTCCAATGATACCAACTGTATAGGTATATTTGATGTTTAATCAATGACAATTAGAAGCGACGAAGCAGCCTCCGGCTGAAAGTCTCACTAATAAATATAAGATAAGATAAGAATGACCATTACAGAATGATCGATGATGAAAGATTTGTCATGCAAGTGAAGAATGCAATGTCGTTCCTCTAAATTATTTGATATCAGGTATTTGAAGATCGTTCCTAGCTTCGCCTATCGCACCTCTTGTAATGCCTTTAAATAAACGTACTACGAAGTGGTAATTTTAAGAAAGCAGAGTGTGATAATATCACACTAAGAAAGCAGACTGTGATAATATTCTTGGTCCCTCATGATGGCTTTTTGCATGAGATAAGCCCTCTCACCTACGACAAGGTGACAACCACGATCTTCAAGATGGGAGAATGTTCGCTGCTTGATACTGAACCATATTCCAGAATACTGAATTCTTCCACACCACTGCACCTGCAAGTTGGAATCCTGAAGTTTGCGAGCGTCCTTAGTACCGTCATTTGGAGTCCTCAATTGTTCCGAATCTAGTACAGGCCTTGTTGGTTCTCACTTAATAACCCTATCGAAAAAAAAATACTATTCTTCCCAGCTATGTGTCGTAAAAAGGACCTCATAATTGTATCCAAAATTCGGCAAAATTAGTGCTGTTATCCGGAACTACTGCTGATTGTTGTTATGATGTGATTATTTCGAGATTGGTTATACGATCCGGCTCGATGGTCTTACATTTTCCAATCAAGTATTTGGCCCGCTTTCCGATGCGATAGGAACCCAAGGATTTGAAAAAAAAAATCTTATTTATGAGCAAAACTGGACTGCTGTTGAACTCAGGGAACGCACACTATATCTGTGAATTGTGCATATTCCACCCGATTGCACTTGTAATAATGAACAAAGCTCGAACCATTTGTTTTCTCTGTGAATGAGAGCTCGGCTACGACTGATGAGTTTACGGTGCTCGGTGACTGCACCATGGCCGGGGTTTCGTGGTTTTCTCTATCAAGGTTGCGAACGATCCAAGTTCCATTTAGCAGCTTTATGCCTTCTCGACCACTACAGTGTATCTTACATACTTACTTATGGTGTTTTGTCCCATAAGGGCCGCATCTACGTTACAACGTTTTACCGCGAAACTCGGTTGAGATCTGCTTGTCTCGTGTTCCTCGAATGTATCACACTTCCAAAATCTAGCTGAACTTTGTCTAACCGTCTGGTCGCTGCGCACCTCTTCGTTTTGTTCTGGATTGGAGAGGCAAACACCATATTTGTAGGATTGTGGTCCGGCATTCTTACAATATGTTCCCCTCTTTGTATTCGGCCAACTTTAGTAACTTTTCAGTATACTTTATTCGCAATAGAGTAGCGCAAACTCTTATCAATTTTTGCGCTCGGCTCGAAATCTTTGCGGGATTCGTCAATTTCTTGTAGAATTTTTGGAATTCTTGAGAACTATACAGCAGCTCCATTTTGTCAAACTTAAACTCCTCCAGGCGGCGCTTACTTACCGGAAATTATTAGTTTATCTTCATCAGGTCCATCTACTCCACTGTTCTCTTGGCATAACGTTCCGTCCAAAAAACCAAATCCTCCTTCGCGTGGTACTTCTTGATGAAGGCAAGTGCTTCGTACTATATATCACTACGTTAACCGCAAGCTCCGAAGGAAAGACCAGAGGCTTAGACATTCCCTTCTCGCTGATCGTCGCCTTTTTCGGCAACTTGGTGTGGATGGATATATTTGACGTCAACGCTTACCTCCTTGTTGGGGAACGTAAAGTACCCGGTCCTCTGCCAGTCGTTGCCGTCCAGCGTCAAGTAGGCGTTGTTATCCATTATGACCACGACGCATCGCTGGACGCGTGTTTTCAACCAGCACCTTCAGTCGTTCCTTCGGGGTCATTGCCTGCTGCTCAGACGCGGTCGATTTCGAACATCTTGCCCAGGTACCTTTACACCATTTGGCCGGTTCCACCAACCTCTCGATACAAAGTGCGGAACGATGAGACCACCTTGACGTCGGTATGCTTCTTCGACCTCTGCGCTGCTTTAAGGTTCCGCACCACTGTTGGGCGTCCGGAACCAGGCTTTCGTTCGATGCTCTCACTTTTCTCCAGAGGGAAAGTATGTTGTATTTGCCGAATCGGCAATATCCGGCAGAAACGACGTACCTTACGATAGCTAACATCTTTGCTCAGGGATGGAGCTGGCTGTACGAACAAACCATCGAGCGTAGTTGCTTGAAGTTGCATTGGTATATGCCAATTGTTCCGGTCTGTAAGTCGTTTACATTCCGTTACTTGCTATTTTACGGCCTGCTTGAAAGGCTCGCCGGAGTATCATCATGCACATCAGCGTTTAAAACAGATGCTGCCTTGATCCGCCCCTAACATGGAGAAGAGAATCTTTGATGAGTAAGCTGCCCCTGCCTCCTTGTCAAAATTCAAGGTTCCATCGGTCTTGGTTACCCAATCTTTCTTATGGTTTCTTGAACTCCAATCGACACCAAGAAGAGTGAGGGATAGGAGTTACTGGACAAGAGGCAAAGGACCCGAGTCCGCCTCGATGTCGATAGTTTTGATGGTTAAGTTCAATTTACTTATGCTCATTTCGTTCGGTTGACCAGAATATAAAACCAACGCCAGTATCTGAATTAGGGATTTTTTTTCGTTCCAGAACATTTATCAAAGACTAGCTGATTCGGCAAACGTTGTCCTGCTTACAATTAAACTACTTATTGGTAAAGGTATTAAATCGAATAGCGAGCTTATGGTTGTTAGATGGCATTCGATCTAGAGCAGTCTTGAACATTTGAATCAATCCATTGGGCTTATGAAGCATCGCAATAATGTTGGGTGGAATAATGTTGCTGTGCGAATCTCCCATGAAATAAATCTGTAGAAATTTATGGTCTGCGTCCGACGGTGGCAACAATGAACTCACTTTTTCGTAAATTTGACTTGTAACGCAGAGGGTTTTACAATATTTGTAGGGTTCAATGTCCAAGAAAACTTCTAAATATTATTATGTGCGTTGCGCCGAACGAAGTGATTTGGAAACAACCATTACAACTCTGGATGTTCTGCAGAAAATGTTTAGAACCACTTCCGGATCCAGACAACAATGTGTGCAAAGGTCTTGGCGTTTGATTAAGGAACTTCAATGGATTACAATGAGAACAAACTACACTTATTGATCCAATGGTGACTGATATATCCGCATTGGATTCAACCAAAGGGTCCGTAATGGACCGGTAACGCTGGTAGATCACCTTTTCGTGTTGCGTTACGGGGTATCAGATCCACCACCGAACCCTAGTCCGAATTAATTCAAACTAGGGAACATATTTGTTATTTGTAGTCAAAGGAACATATTTTAGTCCTTATTACATTTTATGTCTTATGCAAAGTGACAATACTCGTTTTACAATTGTGCGAGGATGAGCTCAGAATAAGTAAAACATGGTTAGTCTTCATTTATGTGAATTTTCATTGTCTATTTGATGTTCTATAGTTTGAATTGGTTATGACTAGGGTTCTGATGCATGGTCAGTATCGGAGCCATAGTTTGTTTTCTTTGCAATGAATCTGATTTCGACTGATAAAGGGGTGCGCCTTTGAAGAGTGCTCTCACTCCTCAAAGGTTTAAATAGCGGAAACTCTCAATAAAATTTGATTCATTGCCAACAAAACACACAATAACAACTGTAACAACACCGAATACCTCATCATTTCTCAATAGTGATGAGGTAAATCGACATGCACTAAACAAAGGATACGAGATATACTATAATAGATCAAATTACTGGTCGCAGTGGTTTATGTCCCGAACAGAGGAAAAAACAAAGGGTCACATTGAAATATAGCACGTTGAAAATTTTGTGGAATGTAGGCTTGCCTTTGTAGACAATGAATTATAAGGTTATTTTGTTCACAATTGTCACCAGTTCTTTCTGATACTTGCCGATTACGCTTCTCTCCAACTCTATCGGTTGTATTTTGAGCTGCTCTTTCTTTTTCACTCAACATCACTCGAGCCCGTGCCATCCGTTGTCGATCTAATTCAGTTTGAGTTGCACGCTGATCATCGGTTTGCCGCGCGATTGCCACTACCGATATTATTCTGTCTAGTTGGAGGCATTGTACAACAATACAAATCGAAGTTAACTGACATCACAACATAATAAGTTTCTTCTTAAGTTCTAGTAATATTGTCGTTTTCACCTACTTGATGCACTATTAATCACTCGGCGAACGATGCTAACGAAGGCAAAACCGTAATTACACCACAGAGAACAGTCATCCAGGCTCGAACTTTTTTTGACGTAGACTACGTCTTACGGCAAGGGTAGGGTGTCAAATGAAAATCTAAAATTTTGCGACCGTCACGAAAAACCGTACGTTTTGTACGCGAATAACTCAAATAATCCACAATGGATTTACGCGATTTCTTCTTCAATCGGTCGAAATTTTACCGCGCTCCAATTCAGTTGTCAAACATTTTTCTCAATCAATAGTAAACTATTGAAAATAACGCAAATATAAGGTGATGTCTTATAATGTCATTTTGCGAAGTAAATTTACAATTTCCTATCACAGATTTCATATCGAAGCAAGGAACGTCTTGTCATCATCTTACTTCTTCTTTTGTGTTAGAGAGAGACTTTAACCAATCATGTCATTCGTCTCTTCATGTACGTCTCGCAAGCAGCGGAGAACGGCAAACGCACACTTAGGAAAATTTTGCCTCAGTCGTTTGGCAGCATTGAGCTCGTGCGGAGGAGCGCAGGAGCTGGTCGCAGGAGCTGGTCGCTGGGAGCCGGTCGCTGGGAGCTGGTTGCTGGGAGCCGGTCGCTGGGAGCTGGTCGCGAGGAGCTGCTTCGAGCTCCACCAAACTGCAGCGTTTTTCCAGCCAAACTGCAGCAATTTTTCTGCCACCGGCAGTGAAATCGCGGTGGAAAAATCGCCGCTGTGAGATTACGTGGCAGCTTATGGGAGCGCACAAACCGACGCGATGCGTTTTAAATCGCGTTGTTTGTGCGCTCCATAAGCCGCCATGTGATCTCACGGCGGCGATTTTCCACCGCGTTCCTACCGATGGCCATGCTGCGAGATGAGTGAGCCTTCATTTGTACGGTAGCGGAGCTGGTGCAGAGGCAGCTGATGGCCACGTAGCAGCTGGTGTTGGTAGTAACGAAGGCTCTCCCAAACGGCGATCGTCGCATTGAGGCAAAATGGCGGATTATGAGGGCGCACAATCTGCGTCGGTGTTGTGCATGCCGCCATATTACCTCTTCGTGGCGATTGTTTCGCTGCTGACTTCGAAAACGCTGCTGTTTGGGGAAAGCGTCCTTGAGGGCGAGCAGCAGTCAGCGGTGAGGTGGAAATAATCTGTCTGCACGAGGACAGTAAATTCTAATAAAAGAGTTGTTTATTCAAGAATGAACTAATCTTAAATTAAGTTCAGTGCCGTCGGTAAAAATTTCATCCAACTGGTTGGCGCTATCCATTAGTCGATAATCTGTCCTTGAGGACAACCAATTGAATCAAAAGTTGTTTATAAAAATTGAACTTTTATTTCGTTGGGTTTGTGCGCCTAATATGGTGCCAATTCGTTCGCCGCAACTGCAAAAACGCACTGCATGGAGGGCGAGCTGGCGGGAAAATTTTGGCTGGTTGGCGCAACCCGCGATGAATCAATAGATCAATGAAATGCTACCGAAATACAAATCCATCTTTGCTACTATCGATTTGATATTCTCGGCGAGTTTGTTTGATTGGGATTTTCGTTCAGAACTGTCGATTGACAGCTAGTTGTATTGGCAAAGACTTGTTTTCCCTTCGCACTAACTTAAGCCACACAAATTCCCTATCGCAGGACACCATTTTCGATGTCATGAACGTGATATTCAAACCAACATTCTCTATGAAATTCCAATTGGTAGTGTGTTATAAACAGTTGTTCTGTTGTGTTAACAATTCGCGTTGGATGAAGTCTACCTCTGGAAGAAAAACGTATTGAGAAACATAGTGAAAGTGAGAATGCCTAGCCGATTTGATCTAGAACGCTTGCGCAGATTCAGGAAGCGCATAAAGAGCGAACATACGGAAATCCTCCGAAACGACCATTGCACCGATGCCGAGCGAGCTCGTAGTTATCAGGCGAGATTGAAAGCAGCAGAGGTAATGCGTTGCCAACAACTAGTTGGGACGCTGTAGAAAGTTCGACTTTACAAATTGCATGTCATCATTCGTGGCTCCCTGTCTTATTACATTTCAACATATTATTGATTGTATTCTGGTGATGACATGCGCAGCATGCTGTTACTACATATGAACCTTCACATGATATCGATACAGCTAATGCGCTGAATATGTTTTAATATGTGATTATTTTATCAGGTGTTTATTTATATTCATAAGATTTATCATATATTAACCAACCTTTTTCCCATACTCATTGCAAAGAATAATGATGTTTTAAAACTCACTCTCTTTCTTCTACGAGATCTAATATATTTATATATATTCGATTTCCTGAAAGTTTTAGCCATAATGGATTCACTAATTTACCTGACATTCACATAGAAACATGAATAATAATTTCACAAAAAAACATAACCCATATTTTAGGTACGAATTTAACCTTATATTTCCAACTTTGGCTAATGTATTCATCACATAGTAAAATGTAGAATATAAAAGTTTTCAATGGAAAAGTAAGAGTGATCGCTTGTGTATTTTTCGAGGGCTTATTCATACAACACCTTTATAACTAAATGAATATAAGTGGAATTTTAATGTTTTGAAATGGAATGGCCGATTGATCACATGAGAAAGTCATTTAGATGTTATCAAGAAGTTTTTATTCCGTATAGTATGCCGAATATAGCCGAATGCCCGGAGCGATGAAATAAACAAACTTTACTAAAATTCGTCCGAATAAGTATCCTTAATGATATCCATATCCATCGAAAGTTTTCGACTAATAATGTTTGTTAGTGACTTTTCATGGTCCAGTACAGCAAACG
The DNA here is from genome assembly GCA_034211315.2 of Aedes japonicus. Classification (NCBI taxonomy): domain Eukaryota; kingdom Metazoa; phylum Arthropoda; class Insecta; order Diptera; family Culicidae; genus Aedes; species Aedes japonicus. The sequence goes on along the minus strand of JASCZW010000310.1, from coordinate 63,148 downwards.
CCTTGTTAAGCATGTCTTAGCAAAGGTATAACTAGTTGAATATCGTTTCTATGCTAAATTATTGTGTGAGTTATGAGTTAAAACTGTAATCGTGCGCTACATAATCGACTGAGTCAAGGGACATGTACCCTATAAAATTGTATATAACCTTACAACAACTGCAAGATAATTTTTTGTTATTTTCTATTTGATAAAACTTCCTGAACTTTGAACATTATTAGAGATGCTTTCTCCACCTGAAAATGTAGCAATTGATTATTGTGTTTTCATAGCAATCACTAAACCTGTCGGATATGTTCTGATAACGAATTTTATCGTTATTTGAATTCTAGAGTATTTCAATGTTTATTATTACTATTGAAATCCAGAATTGCTAAAATTGCATAAATTGCAAATCTTTGATTCTTTGAAGTTGAATTATGCAAAGGCATACTACAAGTCAGATTGTATACAAATGATCCGATTGGTATGGTATTTAAATGGTGAATGTTGAAAAGGAGACAAGGCATAAGTCAAAACATATGTTTGTATGTACGTATTATAAATTTCCACCGCTGCCTGTCGTTACTGAAATACCCCAAACGATACAAAGCATTGTTGATGGTTCCGGAGATGGTGTGAATTCCATGATGCAGGTCATTCAGGCACAGTATGACATACGAATAAACATTTAGTAATGTTAAGCGATTATGATCATAAGAATGAGCAAAACTATCATTAATTTAATAATTTTATATTCCCTAACAGATCCTCAACTATCTTCTAGGCCTTTAAGAATGGTCCATCGTAAAACTTGCAACCGTGGCTGTGGCATCATTTAAACCAAAGGCCTTTTTCAGGACTACGAAAGAGTTATAAAGAGTGTACAAGAGAATTTTCCCACGAATTGACTTCGTAAAACCAAACTGCCCTTTCAGGGCCACCAAATAATATCTCATCGCTTTTAACGCTAATAACTCGAGAAGAGTTTGAGATCAAATTGAAAACTCAACATGATGTTGTGAAATTGCCCATTATGATTACTCAGGTTGCAATCGTTTTGATCGTTTTAACGGTTTAAAAGATCAAAATTTATAGCAAAAATGTATTCCTGTGACACCAAATTTAAAACTGATCCTGCTATCACTGAGAGCATATTGAAAACTCAATTTGCTGTAAATTTTTCCTGTTGATAGCAAAATGAGTATTCTAGTTGATAATCTGTACAGATAATGAAAGCAAAGCGACCTTTCTCAAAGAAAAGTGAACGCAAGATTACAGCAAGATACAAACTAAATGTGATATCAAATTTGACAATAGTGAAGTAATATCAAATTTAGATATTAATTTGATGTTGATATCAAAATAAAGTTTCGAAATGCTCATTATGATGTTAGACTTTACTCGGGAATAGCCACACAGAATTTCCCTGACATTATAATGCATCACTTGGTTTAACGTAGTCTACGTCAACCGGTCGTGTCTTGTACACAACCCCACTGATTTTTTTTCTCATTTTACTGTGTATATTTTTATTTGGAAAAAATAACGCTGCCTAGTTTAGGTTTCGCCAAACTAAATTTGACAGACTACCAAATTTTGAGATGGGCAAGAGGCGCCATCAACATACGATTCACCGTTGGAAACGAGCTGTAATTTTAAAATGGCAGTTACAGAAATTTACACACGGCGGGCACTCCAGCTTGGATGTCTGTTCTCTGTGATTACACACTTGTCAGTTCAACACAGAAGACATAAACTAATACTTGCAATTTCCATTGACCTTCACTCCAATTCTCGACCAACAATAGAATAGGGCCTTTCAACATTTGTAAACAAGCACTTCAAGCCAGTTCCAAAGTGATGTTTTGGTAATTTAGTTTTTCAACGTTGCTAGGGGTAGGTAGCTCATCGAATCTTCTCTGGTTTGCTTTTTAGCATCTTGCTATGACGTTACCAGGGGGTTACCACCGATTGCCTGTCGATTTTACAAATTTGAAAGACGTCTGCATTGAGGTATCTCACATAATCGTATTCCTTCCACTACATCACACAACATTGCGATTGGTTGAGCGGATTGGAGAGAATGTTATCAATGGATATGGGACCATAACCCTGCTTGGTACTAAACAGATGAGTTTGGAAATCAATGAAAGCATAAAGTTTCAGGAGGCACGAATGTTTCTAGATTCTTAATTTCACCAAATTCTTCAATTTGCTTTATGTAGATAGGAGTTCTTGTAGTCTTCTTCATCATCATCATGCTGTTTTAACGTGACTTTAACCCGATTGGGAAGGTTCGTCACGCTAAGTCGCCTGACTTGGACCCTATATATCGAACCTATTAATACAGGGGCCGGAACCAGCGGCTTTACTTCTTTTCCGAAGGAAGGCGTGATTAGAGTTTCCGCCTTAGAAAATTCCAACGGCTTCGACTGGAATAGATACCAGATCCACTGGGGTTCGAGGCAATCTCGCTTAACACTACACCATGTCATAAAGTTCCAGTAATAAAATAGTTTTTAGAATGCAATTGAAAGTGTTATCTCAATGAAAAACCACTACCATATTTTATGAATTTCTTCAACAGTATCCTTATCGTAGGTTTAAATGGGGTTAAACTGTTTCTTAAAATGTATCTTCTTTTGTTCAATTTTCAATCCCACCAGTTTTATCTCATGCTTAAAATGTTCGAATAAAAGAGGGTGCTAGATTTTAACACCTTGTAAAATAAAAAAGTTAATATTATTGTAATTTGTAATTTTTTATTGAGATCGATATACCGTCAATTTTTACGTGTTATCAGCGCAAGGAAATGAGGGAATTGGAATTAAAATAACCGAATGAGGGAAGAGTAATCAAAATAACCGAAAGCCTTCTGGTGTAAGATTTTAGACCTGTATGGAAAATATAATCAACCAAACATTCCGTTGCATGTAGAGAACCACACAAGTCAGGGCAATCTCCTTAAATTATATCAGATTGGGTATCAACAAACCGACATCCAGTCGACAAGAAACTTCAACGAGAATATGGCAACTCTGGGTCGAAGGAAAGCAAGTAGCATTGACTCAAAACGCAAACAAACCACCGATACGATGGTGGCAGAGAGAAATCCCAATGCCATTGAGCAGCCAGTAGCAACATTCAGGATCCATGTGGGGGATGGGGGGTTGGTTGTACAAAACAAAACCTACTACAGAATCGCATTAGGTATAGAACTGGATTTCACTCTCACTGTTTGCTCTCTCTCGCTCGCGAAGTATGTCTATATAGATATCTTCACGAGATCTTACGTTATGCATTCTTTTTTTGATAATTTTGGATAATCTTATATCGACTCGCACACCCAAAAATACTACTTATGCTATCACCTACCTGTTTGTAATACGCTTCGTATATCAAGATGTGATCTCCAGCGATCTGTAAAGAATTGGCCCGATCAAAACAATCAGTCATGGTTTTCACACTACTCGTTTAGAGTCTTTCGGGGGGTTCTCGACGATGGTAGGAATGTATAACAGCAGATTTTGTTAAAAACAACTTGACACAAAAGCTCACAAAAAACAATCACATTAACTGAAAATGCAGAACACAAAACTGTTTTCTTTTGCCAAACCACGGAAAACGCACACACAAAAGCACAGAAACCTGCTGCTCCTACTTCTTCACTCCAAAGATCGGAGTTGCGAAAAACTCGAAAGAATTTATCGTAAAAAAAACCACGGGCGCCTCCAATTTCGATTAAGCACACGACGACCACGGAGACGGAGACGAGGCTACAATCCACGGGAAGGAGGGACTACGCGCAAGAAACGTCAAACGGAGATTTTTTTTTCCTTTTTCCTGCCTCTGCGGAGTCTATCAAGGGTGATAAGAAACTGAAAATCGTCCTAAAATCGCACAATAACTCAAGTTTGCCGCAATGTTCAAGGCGTTCACGATCGGCGGCACTGGTTGCACATTTTGTTAGCACTTTCGGCCTAATTTTCACGCAATTTCACGACAAAACAGCGATTTTACTTTACCTTTAAAATATCAGGCATTTTGGACTACTCTGAAAATATCGGATTTTGCTCTGGCTCATCGGCTCGGTTTGCATTCGGTTTCTGTCGATTCTCTTCGAGTGACGCAAGCTTTTGCCGTCGAATGAGCGAAGAGGCGCTGGTGGCGTCTGATGGGGAGATCCATGTACTACGCGATACTTTTTTGAAGAAAAGCTGGTATGAGGATCAATATTTCTAAAAAGATGGATGTTTTAACAGAATACAACGTCAATACAAGAATAGGTTGAAAATGAGTAAAATTTGTGTGGCGTAGTTAGTGGACGTTTAATGAAGAAAATATAAGGTTGGCCTCATCGGCCAAACGCAAATTAGTTTCTAAACGTGCATGTGATAAGAGCGAAAAGAGCATGGCAAATATCGCTATTTCCGAGCAACACAACAGCTGGCAAAAGATGCTTTTTTAGGGTTTTTGACATTTTATCTCCTTTCCCTTTCTGGCACATACAGAGGAATGATGGTTTGTTTTCCTCCAAATGATTGCGTTAAACGTACTTACAGCCTGGTCGTACAACTTCACTGGCGTAAAAGACCTAACGAAATTCATAAAATTTGCCTTATGAAACTTCATGAGGCCACTGTGTTTTGGTTTCATAAGGCCCTCATAACATCCACGTGTGAATCTCTGGTAATCTCAGAGAACAGTAGCGATTTTCTCAAGTAATCTTACAATTTTCATAAAACTGCCTTATGATGTTCATGACTGTTGTTTGTACATAATAATCATTTGGTATGTGTATGAAATTGCAAAATCGAACCGCAAGTTATTGTTTAGGAAATCTTGGTGAAGCTTGAGTATCCCAATAGTTTTGAGCTGATCTATGCATGAGATACAGGTGTAGAAAAAAAAAAACAATTCGACGACGTAAACCAATCCCAGGAAACCCCCAAAAAAGGTACTGTATACAATCTATAAATTTATCATAATCACCCTATTTTCATAGCTTCCAGTGGTTGATATGATTTGTGTATGTATTGGATGTACGTGAAAACTTAAACGTGCAACTTGACGCGTGTTATTTTGCATTCATTTTTTCACATTTTTTTCCCCATTTTAGTTGGTTGTTCAACAAAGACCGACAACACGGCCATCATCGGATTCCTGCCCCTGGACCACGATTTCGTATTTAAGGCTTAAATTGTCCTAATTGAATATTTCACCACACTGACGCTGATCGATTTGATATTGAAGCACAAATGTATGTTGTTCGTTTTGGTCTTTTTTTGATTTTATAACTAGAAAAGATAAAAGTTTTGACGTATAAATCTTACCGATATCTCTTACCGTTAGCGAGTAGTGATCCTCATAGTAAGAGATATGCAGAAGCAGCCATTTTTGAGCCAATCGTGCAGCGAGAGCTGTCAAATCTGGGCCAATCGTGCAAATTATGCACTGCGGCAAGTGTTATCAGCCTCTGTGAATAAAATAAACACCGTTGTCAAATCGTTGAATCGAATTTCCGCATATCTCTTGCTATAAGGATCACTATTAGCGAGTAATTAACGATTTTCTTATGAAATTACGCCCTTTTCATATGTGTTCTACTTAATTTAAAACTATAACGTATCTCCAGTTTTCAGTTATAATATTCAATAATAAAAATCCTTTCAAATGCTCTTGAGAAATCATTTTTTGGTTTTCCCCAACTAGAAAAATCAACATTTGAAATAAGCCGTTCGTTTGCAAAAATCATTATAACTATGACACACGATTGAGACAATTTTAGCTCACCAAAAGTAGTAACTTTCATTGTTCTAGGATCAATGGCAAGACAACTTTGCTGAGAAATTTTAAATAAAAAAGTAACAGCAAAATAACTGATTTTTATAGGGACACCCTAAGCCACGTAGGAAAAAATGCTCTAATTCAGTCATATCTAAAGGTACAAAAAATGTATTTAATCAAAGTTGCAAAAAAGGTGTAATCTACTTTTTTTGAAAAAATACATGCCTCTATTTCTGCAAATAAAAGAGTTAGATTTTCAATTTCTCTGAAAGTAAGGACCACCCTAGTTTTTATTCAGTTGAAGAAGATTCAACAGAGATGAAGAGTGTCCAAAATATGATGATTGGTATTCAAAGAAAAGTTCGAGTTATCAAATCGGAATAATCCTCAGTGCAACCAGTATTTTACCAAATTTAATAATTTATATTATTTAATACTCATGAAGACGTACGGTGGCCTATTTGATTCAAGCGCATGAGAGCCTCGAAGAAAAAAAAATTAAATTTAAAATAAAATAAAAAATGAAAAAAAAATTGAAAGAAAATGAATTTTAAACCCTCCTATCACTGTTAGGGTGACCCTTATTGAGAAAAAAGAATAAATACGAATCTAATATTTTTTGATAACGAAAAAAAAAAAATTACCTACTACACGGATATAAAACAGTCACGTTTGAAACAACAAACTCGTTTGTTAACATCCAAACTTAAAAACTAGTTATTTTAAAAATCCGTTTTGTTTTAAACCACCGATTTTGTTTCTACCTAAAGATATTACCACAATATACCACACAATTATGGTTGTTCTTAACTAATATTTTTGTTATTTCCACCTTGAAAAAAGTTTATTATTACCAAAAACAAAGGTTGCGTTGACTCAGGGAAACAAATTAAAACTTTGGATTGAATCATCCAAAGCGGTGGTTAAATCAAACTGATGTTTTGTTCGGAGATTCAATAGCTGAAAATTTAGTTTGAATAGTTTGTTTTAGGTTATTCCCAAGGTTATTCCATCATCTGTCCCGTTGCATGCTCTGACTCTGTCACTCAAAAATTGAATATTCTCAATTGCGGAATCCAACTTGAAAAAAGAAGAAGACACCGAGTGGTGATAAATCTGAGAGCTCCCATGTTAAAGTATAGGACGAAACTTTTAAAATGCTTCTAGAAAATTCAAATGAAATTCTAATTAAGAGCGGTTTGTTGTATGGCTGCTCAATTTTGTAGAATGATTGCACACTTTTCAAAGTGGCACCACTGTCTGAAAGTGGGTGCTGGCACCCGGCTACACCAATTTCACGCATCGGGATGTGCGCCTTCAGCGGATGAAAGTAATATAATTTGAACGTGATTTCACATGCATGCATGTATGCATGGTGCCTCGGGCTGGCCTAACTTAGTTGATATTGGTTCGGTAAGTGGCACTAGCTGGTATGCAAAATGTTTGTATTAATTAGTTCCAACATGGAATATATCGAGCTCCTGGCCATATGGAGAGTAACCGTCTTCAACAAACTTGTTAATAGGTCAAGGCCTTTCGGTTGATGAATAGTAGTCCATAATTGGCTCACTACGCGGCCCCATTGTACATATGAATATCTTGTACAAGCTGTATCTCTAGATCCGGGTCATCTAGGAAGATGCCGTCTTAGACGGATTTGTACTGGTTGGAACCTAAAGACCGTTAGTCGATGTCTGGCGCCATTTTGAAATTCTAAATGGTGGCTTCCGGTTGTAGGCAAACTGGGAATTGCTGTCAAAAACTCAAAAAATGTTTGGATCAGAAAGGGCGTTAAATGCAAACAATTCAGGATAATGGCTTCTGTCGCGTAAAAAGTGAGAAATACTGTCAAATACACTGCAATATCGATATTTCAGATCAAAAATGGTGTGTGAAGGAAATCTCTTGAATATGGATATTTTTGCATTAGAAACGGCCAATTAAGTTTGGAAATCGATGTCCGACATCGATTTGGAATTCAAGATTGCGGCTTCTGTTTCGAAAAAAGTGAGATATACTGTCAAATACCCTGCAATATCGATATTTTTAGATCGGAAACGGCGTAGAATGGCTGAAAACCGATGTCTGACGCTTCATAATCCAAGATGGCGGCTTTTTAAATGGAATTATAGTGAAATACTGTCAACGCCACATTGAAAAGCGTGAAATCATTCTACAAAATTGTGCAGCACTTCAAAATTGAATGACTTCCTTATTTTGAACTCAAATTAAGTACAGTTTGTTCCAAATGCTCCATAAAACGTGTTTTCATGGTGCATTGGATTCGTTTTAGCTCAACTTTAAAGTACCGAATCTGAAAGAAAACTTAAAAACTGAAAATGATTTTTTTCTCATACTGAAAAAGTCAAAATCCCATACGAAACTTCAAGTCAATAATCGTCGAGCTGAACGATTCTTTTTAAATTTGAAACTTTTCAGCGATAGTTTTTGGAACACATACAAGCATGATTTACAATGCAAATTCGCAAATTCGATTTTTTGAAGATCTACACAGCCTAACGAACTATGCTTGCAATTTACGGTGAAATGCAGAAGTGCAAGACAGGACGTGGAGAACACGTCGTAAGGATGTCGGACGGAAATCGGTGAAAATGGTTCTTTGAAACGTCAGTCAGCACAAAGAGAAGACGTGCGCAACGGGTAACGTTGGTCAATTAAGTTGCAGAAAACTTTGAGTCATCCGCAAGCTCACGGAGAAAAAACTTGAGTATATACAATCAAGTTTTAGGTTGTTTCAACCAAAATTTCATTTTGAAATTTGCCTAAGCAAATTCTCGGTTTGCTTTGACAAAGAACAATGCTTGAAATAAACTAGAAATAAAGGTTGTTTTTGTTTTGAATTAGTACCTGAATCCAACAAAAGTTTGGTTGATACAACTATAATATTGGTTGTTCCATTTTGACAGCTGTAAAAACTTAGGTAAATTCAAACAAAACTAGCAGTTTGTTTCAACCAGTTTGCGGTTTGAATCAAACCAACCAGTTGTTTGGAATAAACAACAAAATGCTTGGATGAAACCAACGATATGAGTTGAAACAACCAACAATATTGTTGATATCAAATGGACATTTTATCACATCCGATGCTGTATGCCGTATTTATTTTCTTTTTCTTTTCTTTCATTTTACCATTGATGAAACTGCTATTGCAAAACTGCCCATTGCATTTGAAATTTTCTCAGCATGAGCTGTTGTGGATTCACCAACAGAAAGAGTTTTAACAAATATGTTATAAACTTTGGGAGTCCAAAATGTTACAGCATTTTTTATGGTTACAATTATTTCATGTGGACCAAAATGCGAATGCTTACTAATATTGATAATAGAGAGAAAATATTTTCCCTAATAACAAAGTTAACAAACCATCGTGGTGGCAGAGCTTTGACTTACTTAAAAAATCCTCGGCCCTCGGTGTTATAAAAACCACTGCGCAAAAGTTCGGCCAGTTCCAAAGCGGCTAGCCCAACATAATTTGAAATTTTAAAATTCCAAATAACTTACGGTTGTCTGGAAGTTACAACAAGAGACAAACAAAATCTCTTGCGATATCTTACTGACAGCTCAACTGAAACAAACTTATCATTTAATTTGATTCAAACTATTTTTAAGGTTGATATTATCAAAAACTCAGTTTGCTTTAACCTGAGCATTTAGGTTGATTCAAGCAAACATCACAATGTGTACAACATGTGTACGAGCTGTTTCTGTCAACCTAACCTTCGATGAAAAGAAATCTGTTTACGGTTGAAACAAACTAAAGTGTTAGTTAGAATCAACTAAATATCAATTTTATTAGTGCAATTTTTTCGTGTGGAAATAACGTGTAAAACTCGTTTGATTCAACTGAAGTCGAGGATTAAAAACGAACATATATCGACTTTTGTACAACCAGAATTTTAGTTTGAGTTACAACCAAATATTTGTTTGTTTCAAACTAGACTCATTTTTCTCCGTGTTGCAAGACTGGCAAAGTGCAGTGAAGGACCGAGTACTTTTTAGACGACTTCTATTTTGAAGAATCCAAGTCAAGCTAACGTAAGAATGAACATCGTAGTTGCTAAAATTGAAATTGATAATAACATTCCACTATGGTCCAGATCACGAATTTACGAGGAAACATGCTCCCAGCGCCGAAACTTGAAACTTTACAGCAAAGTAATGTTGTACAACATGGTTTGTATCATCAAGGCCCATTTTTTGATGTTATTTAAAATTAGGGTGGTCCCGATTTTCACGGAAATACAAAAACTAACTTTCTTATTTGCAGAAATAGACGTTTACATTTTTCAACAAAGTTGTAGCGCAAAAAATTTCATGAAACTTTTATGTATAATTTTTTTTGTAGCTTAAAAATTGACCGGTTTAGAACAATTTTCCCTCATCAACTTAGGGTGTACCATAAAAAATGATTATTTTGCCCTTACTTTTTATTTCAGTTCCCACCGTAAAGTTGTGTTCCGACGAGTTTTAGAACTTTTAAAGACGCGTACTTTGGTATACAAACTTTGCCGTTAACTTCAATCAATCAATAGTTATTGAAGTTTTTCTAAAAAAATACGCCCTTTTCAAATGTTGATTTTTATGATTGGGGCAAACACATTAAAAATTCAAGACATCATTTAGAAGAACAATTTATATTGTTTAACATACGTGAAAACTAGAGATATGTTATTTCTGTATCTTGAGAAAATTACATTTGAATCTGGGATGGTTTTAAGAGAAAAACTTCAATAACTATTGATTGGTTAAAGCTAGTGGCAAAAATAATATATCAAAATACGCGCCTTTAAAAGTTCTACAACTCGTTTGAACAAAATTTAACGATGAAAATTGAATTAAAAAAGTTAGGACAGAAAAACTTTTAATTAAATGGTGTTCCGATCAAAATGTAGTCAAACAGTAATGTGTGTGAGTCGATCAAAGATTTTATTAATAAGTCAATTTATTTTTCTTTTTCAAGTTTAGTTAATACAAAATACAGGAGAAATATTCAGCTAAGCTTCCTTTTACCGAATTGCCGGGTCTTTCGATTAACACCTGTCATAAGATTTTGTACAGTCTCCTTGTCCACTTTATTCGCCGCTGAACGCCAGTGTGCCTTGAACTGTTTCTCGCTCACAACAGCTTTTTGAGTCTTCTTAAGGTTCCGCTTGACGATGGCCCAATATTGTTCGAATGAGAGGGTTCTTGTGCTTGGGCACCACTTGAACCACTTGAATGTCAACGTTTCTCTTCAAGTCACAGGTACAGATGGCCTGCCACACGGGATATTTCTTCGCGACAGTTTAATGTGCTTGAAAATATCTGCTACCTTTCCCCGTCCGGTTGCCATATCAAATTCCTGTCCAGGAAGCTGTTTAAAGTTTGCCTTGACGTAAGTTTTACCGTCCTGTACCACGCAATCAAACTTCGTCAGCATCGTCGTGTACAACTATCACGATCGTGCTTTGGTCGACGTGTTTTGTTTATCGTCGCGATTTGGAGTCACCACTTTCTTGTAAGTCGACAGTCCAGCTCGTTCTTCAGCTCTTTTCACGGTTGACGGCACCACTCCCAGCTTCTCTGTGACATCTCGGACGGAGAGGTTGGGGTTCCGCTCGAAACAACGGGCAACTCATTTTGTCGCCACTGTGGCCTCCGGCTTTCGATTTCCCCCGATCCAGCTTTCCTGGCTGTCGACAAACGTTCAACGAACACTTTTTATACGTTGGTAACAGTTGATTTAGCCACATTCAACAATTTCACCAAATTGGTGTGAGAGTTTTCCTTTGACGACATTTTGATAACTGAAGTGCTAATCTCAAAATCAAAATAGAGGCATGATGCTACTCTGAGAAAAATTCTATCGTTATACCGACAATTAAAGCATGGTCAAGGTGACTATTACATATAATGGTTACAATAACCATGAAAATGGACGAATTCACCACGTGCATAGCATTCTTGACTATGAACATGGTAACAAGGACTATTCCGACATTATGGCAAATGTTGTATCAACTATTTTTAATGGTATTTTCGACCATGATCATAGTCGGTTCAAAATCACTATGCTGCAATAGTCATCCTAACCCCCAATAATGGTAAAATTGACTATCAAATTCCTCTCTGTGTACACGCACACATCTTCAAAATGAGGGGTGTGCAACATTTTTTGATGCACGATGAAAGGAAATGCGTCAAGTTTAATTCGACAAAATTTTAATCGAAACACCCTTTATCAACGATTTCCGGCTCTTTTTAACACCAATTATGTAACTTGCTTAGGCAGTTCCAAAAACCATTTTCACTGGTAGATTGCTTTTCCGGTTTTAATCTGCGAAGAATATAATTTAGAGTTATCATTTCAGAACGGAATTTTCGGATGCATGCAAGGCCCAACACCAATTTAAAGCAAATTTTTATAACTATTAGCATTTATCTATTCAACGGCACGGTCAACTTTGCCTTCAGCATATCAAGCCCTCTCTGATTAGCATCGTGATAGTAGGGCAGCTGTTTGATCGATTCATACCAAGCGACAACGTTTGGCCACCGACTTGCTGGTATTGGACAAATCATTTCCATTGTACTAAGGACTGCAACGACGGAAAAATCTGCCACAGTTAACTGCAATGGGATAAAATTATTCAATTGTTCGATTCTGTATTTTCATTCAATGTATACCTCATCACATGCGATGTATTTCGAACTAGTCAAATACGTTTCTAAATAGTCGACTGCTTCTTCTAGGGGTTTTAGATGATCCTTCGTGACTTCCGCTACCTGCCCGTGGAATAGCTTAATCTAAAATTACAGAACCATCGGTATCGCTGAATTTGATTTCTAATTACCGACAATCTACCATAAGTGATGACTCTCTTTGGAACAGCGTTGAATTGTTGAAGCACAATCGGTTGTTGACTAGGGCCCGTTTCTTTGGATCGTTTAGCGAAAATTCACTCTTCTGTCCGAAGATGTCGCACAGGTACAGCAGGATGGCGTGACTGTCTGTCAGAACGAGATCATCGTGTTTTAATACCGGGACCTTATGGAGGGGGTTGAGCTGAAATAAATAGAATTTAAATCATTTGTGGCTGGGGAAGAGCTTTGATTTAATATTCACTTTTATAAACGCATCGGTCAAATGTTCTCGCTGAAATAGGCGAACCAGCTTGAGGTTCACTTGATCGTTGATTCGTAAGGCTGCCAGGGTGAGTAGAACACTCCGAACCGGTGGACTCCTGGGGTCATAGTACAGTTCTGGCTTGGGCATAACTGGAATGATTTTAATTATGAATATAGACTAATTTTAATTAATTTTATTCCCTGAAAGTTTGAAGATGATTGATTGAACGAGCGAATTTTGCCAAATATTTGTGTGTGTCGCAATTTGATACCGCACACCCTTTATTCGTAATAGATTTGGTTTCTCAGAGCATACTTATTTTTATCGTTGTAGATTGAAAGCCATTGAAAGCAATCTATCGAAAGCCGGCAGAGAAGCTTTGTTGATTTATATTATCTAATCGTGACGTAGCATAGATCACAATTCAATGCATCATATACAATTGTCATTACTGCTAGTCATGTATGACTATCTGTACTATCGTCGCATTCCGTATAATGAATGTATGCATCCCGAGAACAGGTTTCAGTTTCTCATTGTGCTTCCAGATAGCAACGTCCAAATACCTAGAAATTGAACGTGGTTTCGCCTGATTACGACGATGGGCAAAATCAAACTCTACAGCCACCAGCTCAGCCCACCTGGTCGTACGGTTCAGCTAACCGCAAAAGCGCTTGGCCTTGAGCTCGAATTTCAGTAAGTTTCATATTATTCAGGTTTGTCTATCAATCGCTTCTTATTTACCCCTTTAATTTCACAACAGTTCCGTCAGTGTTCTAGGAAATGAACACCTAACGCAGGAGTTTGTTAAGGTTCGCAAAATGATATTCAATTACAGTATTCCAATTACAGCTTACAAACAATTTTTTTTAATTCACTCAGATGAACCCCCAGCATACCATTCCGGTGATAGACGATGATGGATTCGTCCTGTATGACAGCCACGCTATTTGCATCTACTTGATTTCGAAATATGCCCCCAACAGTGCACTCTACCCTAGCGGTGATATCAAGATGCAAGCTCGAATCAATGCCATATTGCACTTTGAATCGGGAGTACTGTTCGCTAGAATGCGTTTTGTCGGGGACGCCATTCGAAAAGCCAAGGAACAGTCGGAAGTTCCTCAGGATCGCATCGATTACGTGCTGGAAGCCCTTGAACTGTTGGAAGCCTTGCTGGTCGAACGATATCTGGTGGGAGACTCCGTGACTTTGGCCGATATTAGTTGTGTGACTTCGTTCTCCTTCTTGGATGTCATGCTTGAATCTCAGCTGCAGGCGGATCGTAGCAAATATCCCAAGGTTTACGCTTGGTACGAAAGGATGAAGCAGATTCATGGGTATGGGGAAATCAACCAGAAAGCAGTTGATCAGCTGGGCGATGTGATCAAGGCTATTTACGAGGGCAACAAAATGAAGTGATTTGGTTAACATACCTATTAGGAATATTTGTAATCAACAGTTGTTTGAAAGTGAGAAAAAATAAAATCGAATTTCGCTCGTTGAGATGTCTTTAATAGTGGTAAGCTCCTAGAAAATACCGGATGAAGATCATCTCACAAAGAGTGACAATCCTACCACATCCTACCACTCCACTACCACTACCAGAATAAAGCTGATTATCCTTAGATTAATTAACCGATCAACAATATACGATTACTTTCATGTTAATACAAGACTCGTACAACGCGAATCGCAACGAACGTTTAAGTAAACGCAACCTTAGCAAAAATCAATGTGAAGCTAGCGATTCAAAATTGGTTCACTGCTTGAGAACCTCATTGGTCCCAAGTACACCATAAAGTACTCCATTCTTTCGCTTCTTTGTACACGATTCTTTGTTTTTTCTTGATCCGCTGTGTTTTTTTTGACCGAATATTTGAGGGATTGTTCGTGGGGAGTTGTATTTTAAGGAGAGATTCATTGAGCTTGGGACTTTCTGAGCCAAAAACGATGTACATTCTCTTCTTAACTATCCGGCCCCTGGTCGTAGGGACAATGATAGTAAATGTATTGTATTTTGGTATTATTTCCGTAACATTCTGCTTTGTTTTTCAACCTTTACGAATTAAACACACGTAAAAGTGAACAGTAATGGGAGAAAATGTCATATATGTTTTGTACTGATTTTATAGGCGACGGAACATTTCTGCTGATACCTGTTAATGATTTTCAAACAGTTGCGACATAGGTTTGTCACCAAGAATTTCATCGATTGCTGGCTTATTACCAACAATCAATATGAAATTAGCGATTTGAAAATGGTTCACTGTTGTAGAGCCCCTTGGTTCGATGGGTTATTTTGACAGAATATTTAAAGGTGTGTTCGTGCGTTCGTTCGTGCGTGCGTTCGTTCTTAGGGGCGAATCATTAAGCTTGGGACCGATGTGTGGCAACTTCCTGAGCCTACGTCAAATCCATTCATGACTATTCAGACTCTGGTACAGTGATGCTCGGATAGTAGAACGCCGGAATTTCATAAGGTTCAACTTATGACCGATGCTTAGGAATTTCATAAGGCTGACTTATCAATGGATTTTGTTTCACACGACGTTGTTCTTGTACGTCTTTAACCCTTAAATGCACACGATACTAAAGGATTATCGTAAACAATAAATTTCTTTTTAAACACGTCCACTGGTGCTAAACTAGCAAAATGCTTCAATACAGTGCTCCCAGCTTACACGACTGCTTTATTAAAGTTTATATAGAATAGAATTTATTTAGTTTTAAGCGTTTTCCGGTATGTTGTTTTAAAGCAACATTGCGCATTCAAGGGTTAAGCTTTCCTGATTACAAGTGTTTATGTATACTAGTCACTGGACCCATAATCTCAATGTTCAAGGTTCGAATCCACGTTGCTCCATATTTTTATTTCATTACATATTGTTGCTACAGGGGCATCGAGTGAACTGGCAACCCGGTCAAAAATAGAAAGGACAATTCACAACAAAGAAAAGTACGTGCGGGTTAAACTAATTAGTGCGAAAAGTTTAAGTTTAATGTTACTATTCTACTTACATCTAAAGTCTTACATACTAGTTTAAATCTAAATGACTGCTAAGACTAGTAAAGGTAAATTATTGAATAATAATGAAATGTGAATCATAAACTAAATTACAAATAACACTATCTAGGACGAAACTTAACCTAAGCTGTTGGGTGCTGGATTGGAAGACTAAAACGCACAATAGGGTCACTGATTTTTGAGTTTCCTGAAATAACCTAAAATAACCTTAAAAACTAATTCTTATGATCTAAAACTCTTACTTACAGATTTGAAGCATACACAATTTTTAATTAATTTATTGTTCAATAATTAGTGCTGTGCCTTTCATTGTTTGGTGATCCAACACATATCATAAGGCAAATTTAAGAAATTCATACTGATTTCTTATAGCAAATAATTATAATGCAATCTTATCAATATCGAAAGTTTATTTCACTTAGTGTAAAATATTGAAAAAATAGCGATGACGTAAACTGATTGTGACAGCGCCATTTTGTGACGAGTAAAGAAGTGGCCAGCCATTTGTTTTTAATCTACAGGCCTTGCTTGTTAATCGAGACGACTCGTGAGTTGACGATTGTTATGTAGACAATCCTCAACTTTCCATATGAATTTCACGAAAAGACACCTCACCCTAAGTGACACTTCTCATTTCCTAAGTGAGAAAGAGACGTTCCGATCCACACGGCGCGTAAATAGGCGCAATTGGAGTCCTCGCACTGCTTTCGAAGATATCGTCTTGTGCTCAGGCTACTAAGTGGTGTTAAGATGTAGAAGGAGATGTTCGCTCATCACCATGAGGCCCCAAGAGTGGACAGTAATGTTTGCTAGAAATGAAAGATTTGAAGAAAAAGTGTACGGCAGGTTGTGAAAAGTGAATAGAAGTATTGAAAATTGAGCGAAGGGCTTGGATATAGCAGTACTCAATCCAAGCACGCATTTCTTTGCCTAACATCTCACTGCGGGGTAGGGCAAGGCACGAACGAATCCGCCATCTTGACAGGCAAAATAATGCGCGCCTGATCATGCTCATGTACCATCAATGCACTATGGTCCAGATTACGAATTTACGAGGAAACATGCTCCCAGCGCCTAAACTTAAAACATTACAGCAAAGTGATGTAGTACAACATGGTTTGTATTACTAAGGCCCATTTTGTGATGTTAATTAAAATTAGGGTGGTCCCCATTTTCATGGAAATACAAAACCTAACTTTTTTATTTGCAGAAATAGACGTTTACATTCTTGCGCAAAGTTGTAGCGCAAAAAATTTTATGGAATTTTCATATATAAATTTTTATGTAGCTCAAAAATTGACCGATTTAGAGCAATTCTCCCTCATCAACTTAGGGTGTACATAAAAAAATGTCTTTTTGGCCCTAACTTTTTCATTTCAATTCCCACCGTAAAGTTTTGTTTAAACGAGTTTTAGAACTTATAAAGACGTGTACTTTGGTGCACAAACCTAGCCGCTAGCTTCAATCAATCAATAGTTATTGAAGTTTTTCTTAAAAAAATACGCGCTTTTCAAATGTTGATTTTTATGATTGGGGCAGACACAAAAAAAAATTAAAGACGTCATTCAAAAGGAAAATTTATATTGTTTAGCATATGTGAAAACTAGAGATATTTTATTTTTGTATCTTGAGAAAATTACATTTGAATCTGTCATGGTTTTAGAAGAAAAACTTCAATAACTATTGATTGCTTAAAGCTAGCGGCAAAATTAATATATAAAAATACGCGCCTTTCTACAGTTCTACAATTCGTCTGAACAAAACTTTACGACGGAAATTGAAATAAAAAAGTTAGGACAGAAAATCATTTTTTTTATTGGAACACCCTATGTTGACGAGGGTGCTCTAAACTTTTTTTTTATGGTACACCCTATGTTGACGAGGGTGCTCTAAACTTTTTTTTATGGTACACCCTATGCACCAAAGTACACGTCTTTATAAGTTCTAAAACTCGTCGGAGCACAACTTTACGGTTGAAATGAAAAAGTTAGGGCCAAAAAGACATTTTTTTATGGTACACCCTAAGTTGATGAGGGAAAATTGCTCTTAATCGGTCAATTTTTGAGCTACATAAAAATTTATACATGAAAATTCCATGAAATTTTTTGCGCTACAACTTTGCGCAAGAATGTAAACGTCTATTTCTGCAAATAAAAAAGTTAGGTTTTGTATTTCCGTGAAAATGGGGACCACTCTAATTTTAATTAACATCACAAAATGGGCCTTAGTAATACAATCCATGTTGTAGTACATCACTTTGCTGTAAAGTTTTAAGTTTTGGGCGCTGGGAGCATGTTTCCTCGTAAATTCGTAATCTGGACCATAGTGCAATGGCTTGTGAAAGTTTCTGCGGTTGTTTATACACACTCCGTTTTGTTGCCCATTCGCTGTCTTGATGACTTTTGCATCTGTCAATTCAGTTTTCTTGGCTTAATTTTTTATTGCATGGGTAAAAATTCAAAATGAAATTTTGAGTAAAATTAGTGTAGAGTGTAGTGTTCACATCTGCAAAACTTCGTCACAATCTGTCCAGTGGTTGTCGAGATGGTTCCAAGCCAGAAGTGCTTCGACAAAAAAATATGACCGCGGTCGTCGAAAATCTAGGCCAGTCCCACAGGTGGATCACGAAGCAGTTGGGAATCGACAATTCGACCATGTCCCGTATGGTTTATCCAGCAGACAATGAAACTCGTCGAACTTCATGTCTTCAAGGTAAGGAAGACGCCTAACCGAACTGATAAACAGAATACGGTGGCCAAAGGAAGCTGTATCGGGAGTTGCTGGTGGAGACAAAATGCATTGTAAATTTGCCAAGAAGTATACAGCTAACGATACTAACGTATTAAAAACTAATGTAATCAATGAAATACGATGCACAATAACATCCACTTGATGTAATATTACATCGCTCTAGTCACCTGAACCCATGCCATCTATCGAAGAACCGATGTTCCCGCTGTATTTTTTCGATCCTTAAGCTCCAATTCAATTGATCCAAGGCAGCATTTTCTAGGATCGATCGTACCAGCGAGCAATAGAGAGCTTTCAGTGAAGTCTATTGAGATTTTTGACACAAATCCTAGCTGGCGATTAGCCTTAGAGATCAAAGCAGAGCGGTGGAGGTTAAACGATAATTTATGATCCAGTAGAACACCTAAATCGCTAAACTGGCCGGTTCCATGTAAAACGACAATATTGACTTTGGAATGCTGATCATAAGTTTATTCCGACGGCACCAATCAGTGAATCGATCCGAAAGTGATTGAAGACGAGTACAATTTTTTATAGTCAGTTTGTTCATTTGTTAGGCTCAGGCGTTTGTAACATTTTACGGAGCCGATATTCAATATTGTTGTACATAAAAGTTTACTTTTCGATATTAGTAAAAGTGGGATGCCAATTACTCGTGGCTAGCTCGAGGTTAATGGGTCACATTATCGTTTGGAAAGGGCTAGGTAGGTTACTTATTTAAGCCATTATTTGCTGCTTTTGGTTTCGACATCTATCAATGCCTCGATCCCTGTAGTCCCTTTCAGGAACTAAGCCGCGGAACGAGTACAATCCTCGGCAGTCCGTACCACAAAAAACAGCTTTAGGTCATATAGCATACGCAAGCCTGCAGCCATCTCCAAATAGAAGCAATACATCGTTGAAGTATAGAACAAACAGCAGCGGTCCAAGGTTGCTACCCTGTGGAACACCATATGAGTTCCTTGAAACACTCGCAGAGACCTGACTGTTAAATACGAGCTCAGCCATGATGTCAGTCGTTCCGACGTACCTAGTTTGGGTAGCTTCGCCATCAGAATTTCATGGTTTTTTGTATCAAACGCTGCTTTTGGATCAGTGTAGACGACGTCTACTTGTCCCCCTTTTTCCAGTTGCTCAAAACAGGTCATGGTAACATCTAGAAGATTGGTGGTAACCGAACCACAGAGAACTAACATTGATGTCCATATACCTTTTCTTGAAAAACGTGTGTAAAAGTTAATATGGGCAGCCCGTATGAAAAGCAAGAGCAGAGAAAAACAAACAAAACTTTTCAGGTTATGTGCTAGGCTTTGTATTGATAAACATTACCATGACAGTTTTCGCACAACTGCAGCGCCGCCTACTAGGAGCCTAACGACATACATTTGAAATGTCGGTTGAAAGTTTTACACAAGTAGTAGATCGAAGGTGAACGTCTGTTCTCTATGACTGAGCATCCAGGCATGAAAGCACGTTGGTTGCCACAGATGTAGCATTTGGTGCGCTCGAGAATGAAACCACTCACTGTTATCTCAAACAATTTAGAGCCAGCTGAGTGATTAGTGATTCTCCGGTAGGTTTAACGTCACGTCTGTTTCCTTTCTTGTGTACCGAAACCATTAATGACTCCTTCTAGACTGCCGGAAATTTTGACTCGGCAAAAGATTTATTGAAAATCCTGCAGAGCGACTCGACAAGAGCTCCATTGGTGCGACAATACACTGAAGACGGAATACTATCTGGTCCAGACGAGAATGAACATTTAATTTTCTTGATGGCATTATTTACCATCAAGGGCGTTATTTAAAAAATATCCACGCCACAAGGTTCAAACAGCAAAAACTGCCGAAAAATTTCACATTTTCCCTTGCTTATACTTTTCAACATCGTTCAAAAACACGCTAGCTGGCATAGTAGTATTTTTCCTCTTAGAATTCACATTGCTCCTAAACTTTTGGGGTTTCGCCTTAAGTAAGTTTGTACCCGTAAAACGTACGGTTTGTTGAGTGACGAGTTGAGTTTACGGTACTCATTACATGCCAAGTGAAAACTACGCTTATTTGCCACGAAACGGTATCGCCGAAGTTTACGCTGCGAAGCATTTCGTGTTTTTTCTAGTTTTTGTAGCAAAGCAGAGCACCATGGAGAAAAAACAGCAGGACGACGATATGGGACAGTCGTATCCATCCAATCATTCAGTACAGCGCACAACATTTCAGCCATTTCATCAGCACTCAGTCCATAGGCGTATCCTGGCTATGAATAGGGTGAGGCAAGATATTTTTTAGAGAGAGAAAGATAGAGAGAGAGAGAGAGAGAGAGAGTGAGAGAGAATAACACCGTCTTCAAGCGGTTGCACACACTGAATACATAACATTATACAACGAACAACACAACGCTCGGTGGACCAGTAGAGTAGGGACATTTTCAAGTTCCACCCGCTAGAGCAGGAATCGAGTCCTCACTTTGTGACAATCCGCCTGAACGACAGGTGGATTCTCTTCTCTACGCTTACCCAAAGTTATTGTAAAGAACCCGTCAAATGTTGGCAACAAGATTCAACAATTCTAGGCTTGTTCAGGAATTTAAAAAAGGATTTTAAAAACCTTAGGTTTTCCATATGTTTCAAAATCGAATCGCATTAAATAGCAACCATGGTAAAATCTAGCGGTTACTGTCATGTGTTGAAATATTCACTTTATAGTCATGTAAGATTTTTGTATACGATAACCGCCGAGTTTGTTCACAGTTTGTACTGAAAATGTACTTTTGCTCCACGACCCTCTCAACCACACTGAAAATTTAATTTTGATTTTTTTACGAAATCAAAGGTAGGACTAACAAATCTATTCATTGTATTCGTACTCAATGCCACACGCATAACTGTCGCATAACAATATAAACTACTACGAATATATTGTCATCAATAAAAAAGAAACTCTGGTGGTTGCATGATTGACTGACAGATCTTCTATATCGACCCAGTATGTAATTAAAAAAAAATCAATGATTCCAGCGCATCCGATGAGCAATACCAATATGTATGAATACGATTGAAGAGAAGCAGCAATTGGTTGATCTTCATGAAATTCATTTCAAGCACTGTACAAAGAGGTGTAATGATAGCATTTCACCAGATGACAAGCATTAAGAATGTTTCATACAATTAACGAGACATATCAAGCTGAACAATGCATTAAGTCCTAAGTAACATTGAGAGATTCTCTTCGTCGACTTTCTCTTTGGTTAATAGCTTGTCTATTAAACGATTTATTGATGTTTTCAACGTATTGAATCCCTTATTACACTTTATACTACCGTACTGTATGTTGAAAATAGTTAAACATATTTTTGCATAGCCGTAGGAACGCAAAGAGAAAGTCGACAAAGAGAGTCTCTCAATGTTACTTTGGACCTAATGCATTGTTTTGCTTGATATGTTCTATGTACAAAATCCATGTTTACGAAACGAGTGAAAGCTAATGTACGAAAATAAATTTTCAGTGCAACACAAAGCAACACCGCGAAAACACCGTTTTTCACCCATAGAAACAGCAAAAAACCTTTGAGGTAGCTCATCGAATCTTCCGGTCCACCTCTAAGCATCTTACTATAAGGTACTAGGGCGGTCTTCACAGATTGCCTGTCAATATGCAAAATTTTGATGACGTCTGTTTTGAGTTATCTCAAATAATATTAATCAATCCAGCTAATATAGCCTGGACATCAATAGAAACACAAAGTTGCCAGAAGGCACGAAATGCATCTACACACTCTTACTTTAACCAAATCCCTAAATCGCAATTTTAAATGGATCCGCATAGATTGCTCTTAATAAGCTTCTATAGGATTGGTACAGTTGTAAAAATTGAAAGTTTAAAAAAAAGTTTGCTTCGAGCATCGGCTGTGAAAGGTTGTGTCGATGCTTCATTACGGATTATTTTGCTATCGGCCATGGCGCGTTTGGTATTGTTTCGGTTATCTATATCTCGGCGATGTGAGTGATCGAGTGGGTACAAAATATAAACAACAAAAATGCTTCCTGGTGAGATGTGGGGGATGGCCGGGCTGGTGGTCTGGTGGTGGGGATCACAATTAGTTATGATCCATAATATTAGTTTGTAATGCTCGCCGTACCACCATATACTGGAGCTAGCAAACCACTATACAATTTTGTTATTGGCTTCAATAACATTGTTTGTATAAATAGGTTCAAATCAGAAATAGGTATTATTATTTAAAAAATAGAGATGGGTTATATCTAGGATATAATTGCAAGTTAAACTTAGGATCGCGTTGGTGTATCCTCCTTGTGAAATTTTCTTTCCTTATTTGACCTGCATTCGGACGAGGCAGGCACTGGTTATTGCTTTAGTTTGAGATCACCAGATTTTTTCACATTGAGAATGTACTATATGCTAGTCCCAAGTTGGTTCTCTGTGTAATAACAGCTCATCTGGCAACAACGGAGTAGCAGGCTTGGGTGGTCAATGATGTTTATTATCTTACTCATGCTCATAGCAACGGATAAAATCTTCGAATGGGATAAAAAGTTGGTGGTTATAAAAAGTCACTTTTTGCGTGACGTAATTAATGGACGTTCCCTAACTAGAAATGAGAAGAAAAATTAGTTTTTTTTTCCATTTAATTCCAACTACCTTCATTGCTTATCTTGAAAGATTCGCGTATTTTGTCTACAATGTGCAGACTTCTTCAGTGTCGTGTACTTCAGTCGAGTTATTAGTACACGACACTGAAGAAGTCTCACATTGTAGACGAAATACGCGTATCTGTCAAGATAACGTGGAACGAAATGTCACCTTCACTTACGGAATAATCGAGCGGAATATTTTTCCGAAAGTAAAAGTCACAGCTCCCATTAGCTTGCGTGGAAATTTACAAATTTCATTTTATTGTTCGTTCTTTTCAGGTGGATACTGCTCCAGAAATTTCTTTGTGATTCTTTACTTTTCCGTTTCAGTAAACGGAATTTAACATCGATTTTTTTTTAAAGAAAAACAAATTTCTTTCGAACACGATACGACCTTTACCTTAGAAATAAACTTCATTCTACTGTAAAAGAGTGGAGGTCTAAAGCAATAGAAAACTTCTTACAACATAAGAATGAAACGGTACAATTGTGCCTTTGTGAAGTAAAATGTTGTATTCCTAATAAGCCAGAATACATCCTGTGTCATAACAATCACACGTTGCGAACACGAAATCCATGTTCTTATAGCTGTAAAATGTTGTACATATAAAATATCGGTAAATATCCGATGAGATTAGAATTAAGTGTGATATTAGAATCGTATATGTTTTGGCGACATTGGTGCAGGTTTGCTTTATGTACTTTATTCAACACACATTTTGTACATCTTAAATCATTTAGAAATAATAAAAATGAGGTTAAATCGAAACCCTTTCAGATTATTTGGTTTTAATGTTATTATCTACAACTGAAAACATCCGGAAACGATACACGGTCACGTTTTTCTACAACTCTACATCATCTCTTTTATTGCAAAAAATCGACACTTGAAAACATATGTAAGGGGACGTCCATTAATTACGTCACGCAAAAATTTACTTTTTATAACCCCCCCCCCCCCTTGTCACGTTTTTTGTATGGACCTTCAAATTTTTTTGTATGGATCGTCACGTTTTCTCATACCCCCCCCTCCCCCCCTACTGCGTGACGTAATTATTGGACCTTCCCTAAGATGTTTATTCATAACGTTTAATACATCTGAAAACATCAAAAATCCTTTGGCTAAGATGTTTTGTTCAATTACATTTGAAAACATCAACACGCTTTGATACCTTAAAACACCAGAAAAACATTTTGTTTGAATATCAAAAAAAAAATCATGACGTCAAAGGGACATTGGAATAGAAAAAAATTGTTTGAAAATGTCTGATGTTAACATCATGTTACCTTGGCTAAATACAGCGAAATCGACCTGTTCTCTAATATTCAACGTAAGATGTACATTTGAATTTTATGTTGATGTAGACATTGAAATCAGACATCAGCCTGATGTAAATTTTTATTCAGGAAGGTAGTTGGAATAAAATGAAAAATAGTAATTTCTCTTCTCATTTCTAAGTTAAGTGTTTATAGTTTTTAAAAAACCTCAAAACAAAACAAGTTCACATAACAGATAAATCGAACAAAAACGGCACAAACATTTTAGGTACACAAAAATCTACTTCGTCACATTTGGTTCTCAAAACGGTTTAAAACTGCCAGCAAACATTGATTCCTTCCACACATCCGCCCTCACACGTTCCACAACTTTCACAGCAAGAACACTTACCGCTAGCAAAAAACCGCCTTGCCAAATATCCCCGCATTGAAATATCTGCTGACCGGCTTAAAACTCAAATTCTCACTCAGCTGTGTCAAGCAAGTTAATTACCGTGCGCGCGAACCACGAGTTGAACGAACGGCACCAGAGATCAAGAGAGACTGATCTCCCCGACAATCGAGACGGGATTTTCGGTGTTTCATTCACCATTCATTGCGAGCATATTCATTCACATTTACATCGGTCCACTTCGCTCAATCGGTTTGCTCTAGAGAGCAATAACAATTCCAAGATGCTAGATTCAATTTGCTAGAAGTGGGTGTGGAAAACAAACACCGCATATACGAAACATGAATAGGAGTAGCATGGCGTGATGATACCAACACTAACAAACCCGGCAGAACCCAACGGCTCTGTATGCATTGATTGGAATAAATCATCACTCCCAACTGTTGACATTATTGCATTCGTTTACTTGACTTTGATAAAAGTTTAACGTTTTTATTCAACTCAGTAGCTTATTTACTTTTTCGCAGCACGATTAAGAGCAAGCCTGTTCTGATACATGGTGGCCAGTTCCTCGGCACCGTCCTGATTGGTGGCCTTGTAGTAGGGTAGTTTCTTCAAACGCTCGACCCAACCAGCCAGCTTCGGGTATTTGGTACTATCGATCGGAAAAATGGCATCAATCGAAGCAATGCTGGCGATGCAGCTCAGATCCGCCAGGGTCAGCTCATTACCAACAACATAATCGTCAACGAGTGTATCGTTCAACAGCTGATAGGCTTTGTACAAGTAGTCGATCTTTTCCTGAGGTGTTTCCGTGCTTCCATAGTACAAGATTGGCTCCTGTTTTATTTTGAAATTCATAATGCGATAATGATTACAATAACGATGACCGCAAGGTTATCAACCACACTTACCAGGTAGAAACGAAGTCTGGCAAACAAAACACCCGAATCGAAGTGAAGTGCCGAATTGATCTTGGCTCTAGTAGCAATGTCCTGCGGATAGAGCGCATCATTCTTTCCGTACTTGGTCACCAGGTAGATTATGATGGCGTGACTATCGTACACTACGGTTCCATCTTCATCTACCACCAGCGGAATTGTATGCTGGGGATTCATCTAGCCGCAAACAATTGAGAGAAAAAAATTGCTGAGGTTAATTTGGAGTGTTCTCAAGGTCAAATTCAATCATATCATGCCAACCTTGACGAAATCCGGCTTCATATGATCGCCTGCGATCAAATTGATCGGATGAATTTCCAGATCTAATCCCAGTGCCTTTGCGGTCAACTCAACCGAGCGTCCCGGAGGGCTTAGTTTGGCGGTGTACAGTTGAATTTTGCCCATGCTAACTTTCAGACGAACGGATCGCGAAAATGTTCACTTAACGAATGCCGGATTCGCACTGACTCGTTTGCCAGAATTAGTTGCACATGCGAATTGTTGCTGTTTACCACATACCGACTAATCGACCGTTGTATATAGACATGTAGGTGGTTTTGTAAATGTAGTCAAAAGCGAGCTATCAAGAGGTTGGGTGTGTTGAATTCAAATATTGGTATTCTTTCAATACATCCATGTATTTTCACGATGATAATATTTGAGTAAGTGATGTTGCCTTATATTACAAACTAAAATTTACTGGCAATTTGTTCAAGCATTTGAAATAATCAATTAATTTGTATGAAACTTTATTAAACATTGAAGGAACATGGGACAAGACTCGATACGGTAACTATGATCTAACTATTTCGATGATATAAATCTTAATTTAAACCGCAGATAAGGATTTGATATTTAATGAATAAACACGTGTGCGCAAATCGATCGCATAGTCGAAATCGGAAAATTTTATCTCTAAAATAGCAAGGTGATAAAAATAAAAAGATACAATTTTGGGTACCGTGTACGCACCTAACTTTGTGCAGTTAAGAAACTTTCTTATCTTTTTTTGCCATTAAAAAAATGAAAATGCGTAAAGTGTGTGTGTCCATAGTAGACTACTAACCACTCTTTTGAATAAAAAAATATAAACGAGTAAAATTACCACTAAAAAATAAATAAAATTCAAAAAGTGAATCGATACTTTGTGCCGAACTTTGCGTACAAAATCTGCATTGGTTCTACATTTGGTAATCTGAGCATGCTTTGATTTTTGAGCGTTTCTTCACAGCAGCAAGACTTTTCTGTAACTATCGTTGAGGCTCCCTGAACTAGCAAGTTCATTTGACGCGTTTGTTTCACATTCTGCTTAAAGGGTGTCCACAGTTAAATTGCATCACTTTAAACTCGTCTTCAAAAACAAGTCTCTCAATCGATTGTCATGAAACATTCAGGGAATAAAATATAATGTATAATCTTGGTTTAGGAATTTTTATTTCACTGTATTTCTTTATTAAATCCAAAAGCGCGAACATTATTCCTAATACCACGCATAAGATTTTGTACAACGCCTGAACCGACATTTTTTTTCGCTTTCAACCATGACTTCAACATTTCCTATTCTGTAGCGCTTCATTATAGCCCAATATTTTTCAATTGGCCGCAACTCTGGAGAGTTTGGGGGATTAAGATCCTTCGGCACGAAGTTGACACCATTTGTCTTGTACCACTCCAGAACATCCTTGGAGTAATGTGAAGAGGCTAGGTCCGGCCAAAAAATTTTAGGAACGTCGTGTGTTTTTAGAAACGGAAGCAGTTGTTTTTTCAGGAATTCATTCATGTATACTTGACCATTTACAGTTGAAGTTGTCACGAAAGGCTTGCTCCGTTTACCACACGAACAAATCCCCTGCCAAATCATGAATTTCTTGGGGAACTTTGACACTTGCTGTTTCCTGAGAGACTCTGGAACATCGAACTTTTCTTTTGCAGTCACATACTGGTTGCCGGGAATTTGTTTAAAGTCCGCTTTTACGTGTGTTTCATCGTCCATGATGCAGCAGTGGGGTTTCGTCAACATTTGTGTGTATGTACAGCTTACGCGCACGTGTTTTAGCTGTCCTATTCTGTTTTTCATTGCGGCTTTGAGCTTTCTGAACTTTGAATGAAAGGAGCCCGGCTCTTTTCTTGGCTTTCTGCACGAAACTTTTGGCCAAGTGCAGCTTTTTCGCGACATCCCGAAGGGAACAGATGGGTTTGCGTTTAAAGGCAGCAACCACTCGCTTGTGATCCATCACACAGTATAGAACACTTTTTCTACCACTTATCTTCTTCCGATCGATAGTTAAACGTTCCCTGAAATGTTTTCTGCCACGAGACACTGTAGACTGCACTATGGTCCAGATCACAAATTTACGAGGAAACATGTTCCCAGCGTCTAAACTTGAAACTTTACAGCAAAGTAATGCTCTACAACATGGTTTGTATCACTAAGGCCCATTTTTTTATATCAACTAAAATTAGGGTGGTCCCCATTTTCACGAAAATACAAAAACTAACTTTCTTATTTGCAGAAATAGACGTTTACATTCTTGGGCAAAGTTGTAGCGCAGAAAATTTCATGGAATTTTCATATATGAATTTTTTTGTAGCTTAAAAATTGACCGATTTAGAGCAATTTTTCCTCATCAACTTAGGGTGTACCATAAAAAAATGGTTTTTTTGCCCTAACTTTTTTATTTCAATTTCAACTGTAAAGTTGTGTTGCAACGAGTCTTAGAACTTTTTAAGACGCGTACAAACATTGCCACTAGCTTCAACCAATCAATAGTTTTTCTAAAAAAATACGCTCTTTTCAAACGTTGATTTCTATGATTGGAGCAAACAAAAAAATAATTAAAGACGTCATTTGAAAGTGCAACTTATATTGTTTAACATATGTGAAAACTAGAGATATGTTATTTCTGTATCTTGAGAAAAATACATGTGAATCTGGGATGGTTTCAGACGAAAAACTTCAATAACTATTGCTTGGTTGAAGCTAGCGGCAAAATTAATATATCAAAATACGTACCTTTGAAAGTTCTACAAACAATTTTACGATGGAAATTGAAATAAAAAAGTTAGGACAAAAAAACTTTTTTTTATGGTACACCCTAAGTTGACGAGGGAAAAGTTGCTTTAAATCGCTCAATTTTCAAGCTACAAAAAAATTTAGATATGAAAATTCCATGAAATTTTCTGCGCTACAACTTTGTCCAAGAATGTAAACGTCTATTTCTGTAAATAAAAAAGTTAGTTCTTGTATTTCCGTGGAAATGCGAACCACCCTAATTTTAATTAACATAAAAAAATGGGCCTTAGTGATACAAACCATGTTGTAGAACATTACTTTGCTGTAAAGTTTCAAGTTCATTTCATGTTTGTGTTTGTGAAATGTTACAGCTTATTAAAAGTGATGCAATTTAACTGTGGGCACCCTTTATTTTGTTCCATCTTCTTTAACAATTCTCTGAACTCGTCATTACGGTAGCTACAGGTGCTGGGCGTGGTCCAACTAATTTGAAACGTTTCGGAGGTGGCGGCCCGTGGAGGTGGCGGATTCGTCCGTGCCTTGACCTATCCCGCAGTGAGATGTTAGGCAATAGTAACGTCCTTGGTTCAAGTACTACTTTACCCATGCCCTTTCGCTCAATTTTCAATACTTCTATTCTATTTCCAACCACTTACGGAATTTTCAATACTTTCTCTTCATATCTTTCATTCTAGCAAACATTACTGTCCACTCTTGGTGCCACATGGTGATGAGCGAACACCTCCTTCTACATCACGTTTCGGAGATTTTTTGGATACCTTTGGCACCCGGAATACTCTGTCACGAAAAATTTCCGGAAGTGAGGAATGCGTTTGGCAGCTCTTCAACAAAATGTTGCTCAAGTGATCGTTTCCCGGAAAACTTATCAGTGCTTTCTTATCCTGGTATTCAGGCTGCCACATCAAAGTTCAAAACTGCATGAATCAAATAGACAGCTTGTAATGATCACTAGAAGATGCGATGGCGGATCATTGCCCTGATATAGGCTGTTCCGATAATTATAAATACACTAATGATTAACCGTCAATTCAAATTGCGTGCAGTATTCAACCAACCATTGGCAACATCCTGTTGTTTACATCTAAATTAAACTGATGTAGTCATTTTTTCAATTTTTCGCACGGAAGTTTGAAAATGCGTGGTCATTTGATAACGAAACTTCCTAAGGAAGTAGTTGTTAGCATCGGAGGAGTTCAAACCGCATTACGGCAGTATCAATAACAGGTTTTTTTTTATAGATTCCACGAGACAGGGGAGAAAACCCGGTTCCGCTGACCCTACATTCGACAGAAAGGTAAGAGACTATTTCAATTGTCATCCTTCAGTATTAGTATAGACTGAGTCTAAGACCAGTAGGTCCCGAAAAAATATGATTTTTTTCTTGGCTCAATCAGTACTAGCACATCGGTCCCAAGCTCAGTCCCAAGCTTAATAATGTGCCTCTAATAATGAACTCACACGAACACACTCTCAAATATTCTGTCAAAATAACACACACGCTCAAAACACCCTCTCTTTATTTTTTGCCTTTTTTTTCACACGGAATAGTTACTCAATTTTCGTAAAAAGTGGACCTACTCATTTTTTGACTAGATCCACTTTTGAAGAAAATTGAGAAACATTTCCGTGTGAGAAAAAAAGAGACAGGAATTCAATTCTACTCAGTCACTGAGTACAATGAAGCGGGAGTGCAGTAAATCAAAACAAAGGCGCAACTATGTATAGCAATGTGCTGGCTTCAAGGTGTACTTCGGACAACAGTGAACACATTTCAAATCGCTAGTTGCATATTGATTGTTGGTACACCGTACAACCTTGATCAAATCGTTTAATTAAAACAGTTCAGTGCTATAGGCAGTTGCCTTGCTACATTAGATGATAGTTCACATCATCACATCACAATGCGTGTAAGTTCATCATCCGGATTTCAAAGTTGTGGAAGCATTGCATAGTTTACGGCATTTGAGCCCCAAGGCATATGACCACATTTCCTGAAAGTATTCGTCAATGTGCTTATCAAATGTACCATGGTCATCTCTGAATTAGTGACATCGGAGAGAAAGACCGGAAAATTGAGTAAAAAACAGACGTTGTGTACAAAAATAAACCCAAAAGCGAGAGTTTCTCTCCCATGTAGGCAAACAACCGCTAGAACGATCACAAGCAATAGGTAGTACATGAGCACGATCTGGTGCATATTTTTTGCCTGTCAAGGTGGCGGATTCGTTCGTGCCTTGACCTACCCCGTATTGGAGATGTAAGGCAAAGAAATGCGTGCTTGGTTCGAGTACTGCTATATACAAACCTTTCGCTCAATTTTAAATACTTCTATTCCATTTTCACAACCTGCTGTACACTGATGGAGCTAGAAATCAACACTTTCTCTTCATATCTTTCATTTCTAGCAAACATTACTGTCCTCTGTTGGGGCTACGATGCTCCGTTCTAGAGTTAAGAATTTTAAAAGTGGTTCAAAATGGTGCAGAAGTCTCTCTCTCTCTCTCTCTGTATTTCTCTCTCTCTCTCTCTTTCTATCTTTCTTCCTCTCTCGCTCTCCCTCCCTCTTTCCCCTCCCTTTCCTTTCTCTCTCTCTCTCTTCCTCTCAAGAATTTACTCGCAACTCATTGTAACTCATTCAGACGTTCTTATTTTACTATTCTGCATTTGATTACAAATGTAACTATTATTTATTCTAGCAACCGAGAATTCCATTTTAGAAAATTGCTCCTTGGGGCGACCCCGGCGTTCTGGTTAACATCCATACCTCTCACGCCGAAGTCACGAGTTCGAATCTCACCCCCGGACATGTTACGAAAATACCCAAAAGGTGTTTGAATGACACGACGGGAGATGAACCACCCCAGGGCTGAAAATCTCGATAATAAAGGAATAAAAAGAATATAGAAAATCGCTCCATATTACTCAACTTGTTCGGGGTGAGCCACCTTTAATATTACTTTGTTCATGATATGAGACTTGGACAAACCCTTTAACGAGATTTTGTCCTGACATTTTCTTCTTTACTATATAACTATAACCCACTTGTCTTGTAACTCCTATCCCTGCCTCCCCATGGTACCGAATGCGGCGGTATGAGTAACCATAGGAAAGATCGGGTAACCAACCCCGGGTGAGACTTTGGTCATATACTAAGGTAAGGGGGGCTGCCCTATTCGAAGGGTGCAGTCTACATGATCGTCTATTCTCCATGTCTGAGGCAGCACAAAACAGTGTATGTTCACCACATTATTAGCGGCTCATCATCGTCCTCGTGCCTGCGTGGGATTCTTACAGACTTCTTCGGTTTCAAGAACTAGCCGATCGCCGTCCAAATATTTTAAACATAGAAGAACTCAGGCGATGTGTATCCTGCATAACATGATGATTAGGATATGTAATTACCACAAACTAAAAGTGAAAATATTGGTACAAATTTTGTTTCTATGGAATTTCACAGAAGACCGTTTTCAGAATGATGATCAGAATGATCTATTTCCTCGAAAATCCTTTATCCTTTCGCAACCATAAAAACAGAGCGATCCGGTCCGTATTTAGTTCTATATTATTCATAACTTCATTTTTAAGAGCAGCTTGTTGGGCCTTTCCCAACCCTCTGTCTCACCGGAGGACTATCGCGGCAGCGGCTGAATAAGATGGTCAACTCGATTTTCCCGGCGAATCACGACGTGGCGGTGGTGATGGACGACGAGACCCATCTCACCCTGGATGGCAATGACTGGCAGGGCACTTCGTATTTTACTTTCCCTACGACGGAAGTGAGCTTTGAGGTGAAGTTCATTTCACACACCAAGTTCCCCAAGAAGGTGCTGCTGTCGCTGACAATCAGCGAGAAGGGGGAAATTTATAGTACGAAAAGCCTGCCGGAAGTTGCGTCGTTCATAAAAAAATACCATAAGGGCGAAGTCGCGGTGTTCTGGCCGGATCTGGCGTCGGCCCACTACTCGAAGCGATCGTTGGAGGAGATGGAGCGGCTGAATATCGATGTGGTACCCAAGGTGGCGAACCCGCCCAACGTCCCCCAGCTGCGTCCCATTGAGAATTTCTGGGCCAACCTGAAGCGTAAGATCTACTTCAACAATTTTGTCACGAAAACTGAGGAGAAATTGATAAATAAAACGAAGAAAGAACTCTAAAACATGTCTAAACGCATGTTTTCGTCCGCCATGCCGAATGCTCCGGTTAACTGTCAGAAGGCCGCTCGCAAGGGCATAGATTTTTTTTGCAAGTAAGCTTAAATAATTACCTTGCATGGGAAATTTATCAAAAGCAATTATCTGTTTTAGCTTTTTTCTATCACCATCCAAAAAAAAGTCCATTTTGTTTAATGCAAACGTTAAATTCGTTTTTCCACTGTATTTATCCTCTAATTTTTTTAGGGATTACCGCAGTAGAATATTGGATTCAAATGGTACATATTGTAGAATAATTTTAAATGTTTTTTTTTTCTCTCTCATGGTTATGATCATTCAGTTTCATAATGGATACGCAAGTCCGTCTACATTTGCAGCAGAACCACAATCTGCACACATGTAATTAGAAATAAAATTGTCCAGTAGCAAACATGAGTCATCCGAAAATTTGAATTTACCTTTTTTTTGTGCAGATTTAATAAATTTACGTGTTTGGCAATATTGACACTTACATGAAATTTCGCCTTATTGTTAGCTAAGTTGTCTTTGCTGTTTTGCTGGACTTCCAGGTGCCTAATTTTCTTTTATAATATCAACAAATGTTTAGGTCCAACAATCAACAACAGACTTTGTAAATTGTCGACAATTGTCGAGTTGCAAACATCTAACCCCGCATGAGTTGAAAGGGGCAAATAGCTGCGTGTTATTTCTATATATATGTTATTAAGTGTTTCATTATGACTTCACATTATTTTCATCATATCATTATTGTATATTCTTTATAATCATACTGAATTTTCAGTAAGTAGAATTTGAACTGTTCTATAATGAAGATGTACTTTTATTATCGCGGATGTCATTTCGTTGTACATATGATGTATAAATATTCTTATATACTGCATATAAATTCATATACATTATTAAATGGATAAATACATTTTTTTACATACATAATTTTGTGTTTAGGTTGAAGGAGACATCATCATTTTGTAGTGATAGTCTGGTACTTTGTAATAATAATATTGATGGAATTTTATCTGCTTCCAGGTTACAATGAACCTGATTCCAGGAAGTATAGATACAACATTACATTGTATTTTTTTCGTCGGCCTATTTCCTCACATGGTGACAACCACCAACGCCAGGGAGACGACTCCACAACCTGGACCCTACCTATCGACTCATGAATATGAGACGGGACCAATGGCTTTACTTCCCTACCAGATTTTTTCTCGCCTCAGAAAAACCACCGACGTCGAGTGGGATTGAACCCAGACCCACTGGGGTGCCAACTAGCAGTCACGCTTACCACTCCACTACCGATGCCTGCAACTTATATTGTATCATATGTATTTTTATTTAAATTTAGATCATTGGATCACGCCAAAATATACTAAATACTTATTACATATCATATAACCGGGAAAGGAAGGGACCATCAGGGCACCCAAGTGAAACGATTTGGATAGGGAATATGGGGCTGTCCGCTTCCTATTGTTAACATTTCGTGGAACGAGGACGGGCTCTTCGAACACAACTATTAGGTTTATACTGTTAAGTGAGCACTCGATTCCAGTGCTGTGAGTGTGAACTTGCTTTTGGAAGAAGATTCTCTTCCCTATATTCGCGGGTTTCGCGTAAGTGTCTTTGCTTGCGGGCCCTCCAAACAGAAGCTTGATGATCACAAACAACAATAGAATCCTGATCAAATCGTTTTTCAGATTATTCCACTGCTATGGAAAGTTACCTTGCTACTATAGATGGTAGCATTACATCATCATCATTATCATCATCATGAGTTTTGATGCCACTACTGGTGCCTGGTGCACCCGTACCCAGACGTTATGATTGTTTTGCGACATTTGGTAAATGTTTCCATGATGTTTGTTCATGGTGTATATTTGTAAAGAAAATAAAAACTGCTAGTTCCTATATTCTTGACTCTAGGTTGACGTAGTTGAGAACGGATTTGGTGATTTCTTTTAAATTTACGGTTATGGAATTTTACACACGCTGAGATTGAAGCTTGTATTGTATTTTAGCTTGTAAGTATTATTACTAGATTTGGAGATCATGCAAAATTATGATGGTTTCCAAAAACGGCCACTGGGAAGTCTCAAGTGTGGTTGCACATCTTAAAACCAGAATTGCTTTCAAACGAGTATTGTTTACTTCGATTTCATTATATTTTAATATTCCCTGCATAATCAAAACAGTCGCTCAAGTGACTACGACGGTTGTTCTAATAAAACCGTTTGGCTCTGGAAGTTAAACATCAAAATGTTTGTTTTTAAAATCCTTTTGTTGTCCATCTTACCTTATCGTACCCAAAACGTTGGATTTGATTCAATAATGCCACGAAAAAAAAACATTGCCAGGTACTGCAATCGCTAGTTTTGATCATTTATCAATACACACAGGTCGTTTTTTACACGATTTTTTTTAACACGGTTTGGTTTTGGCGACAACTTCAAAACGGAACAACTTATCGGCTTATTTCGAATCATATTTTACGTTCTGGGAAAAAGTAATCATATGGCAGTTTTTTAAAAAAAATCACATTTTTTTGTGTATATACTCAACATTTTAAAAACTGTAATTTAAAGCAATTTATAATGTTTATGCATGTGAATTTATCAACGTTATTTAGTCTTTTTTCACACGGTTTCATAGTAATGTGGAACGTATCCTCCGTGTAAAAAAAAAACCTTTGTGAATACCTTGATGCGTTATAGAATCAAAGCAAAACGACGTAAATAGTTAAGCATTCTTAGTAAATCACCCAGTTGATAAAAAAAACAAACAAAAACTACAGCACAGATATCCCAGCACCGCGCGATGCATAGATTACGTTTCCGTTGATTACCAATTTGACAAATTGCCATGTCATATTTGTTTAGTTGCCACTGTTTCCATAATCGTTGCTCATAAACCACTACAGCACTGTAGTTTGCTAAGCATCGTGCGGTTACTGCATTACAAACACAAGCCAACGCGATATCGATGAGCATTATAATTAAAAACTGGTTCCTTCATTCCGCAGTTTCGTGGAAGCCGGCAAGCGGTTTAGTCGCTATTTTTTGTTCTCTCCGCAGATCCTCTCGTTGATTTAAAATGACCAAGCCAATACTGTACACGATCCACCTGAGCCCACCCTGCCGGGCAGTGGAACTCTGTGCCAAGGCCTTGGGCATCGAGCTGGAACAAAAGGTGGTCGATCTTTTGGCCGGGGAACACCTGAAGCCGGAGTTTCTAAAGGTAGGTGATTTCCAGACTAGGTCACATGATTTATTTGATGACTTGAGATGTTTGTGACAGATGAACCCCCAGCATACCGTCCCGGTGTTGGACGATAACGGTACAATCGTTTATGAAAGTCATGCTATCATGATTTATTTAGTGTCCAAGTATGGCAAAGACGATAGCCTGTACTCCCGGGAACTGGTCAAACAGGCAAAGTTGAACGCTGCCCTGCACTTCGAGAGCGGCGTTCTGTTCCCTCGTATGCGGTTCGTGTTTGTAAGTATGATTATGATCCGAGACCAACACATGGCTGTGGGAGAAAATTGTCGCTTGATTTAATCTCTATCTCTTTACATTGTCGCGGTTTTAGGAGCCGATTCTGTTCCGCGGTGGAAGCGAAATCCCAACGGAAAAGGCTGAATACGTGCAGAAAGCCTATCAACTGTTGGAAGATACGTTGACGGATGACTACGTCGTGGGAAATTCTCTGACTATTGCGGATTTGAGTTGCGTATCCACCATTTCAACGGTGATGGGTGTCATTCCTATGGATAAGGCTAAGTTCCCGAAGGTGTATGCTTGGCTGGATCGCATGATGGCCCTACCCTACTACGAGGAGGCAAATGGTGGCGGTGCCGTGCAGCTGGCCAAAGCGGTGCTGGGTGCAAAGGAGAAGAATGGTCAGAAAGCTTGAGCTTTTATGTTCTTTTTAAGTTGTTGGTTTTGAAATTATAGCATTGTGATACCTAGTGGAAACTGACATGTTTCGAATAAAAATTATTGATTTGGTAATCATGCATAGTGTTTACGGTGTTTTAATTATGTTCATCAAACGAGTCGCAATTAGGTGTAATTGGTTCGAGATAGAAATGAGCATGAGTACTCAAAATTACATTTTAAATATTTATTCACTGAAAACATTAATCTGTACTTCGTATCTCGAACCTCTCGGGATGACTGCCATCAAGTTTTGCACAAAGTGTTCGGGAGTTTTTGTGGTCATTTTATTCCACCAATTAACCATAATTGTAGAATTTTTAGGTATTTTTGCAGCCTTTCTGAGCAGTTTCTGTTTCAAGATGGCGCAATGTTGGAAATGAATCTTTTTTCTCTTTTCGGTTGATCGTTTCTTGTTTAAATGGCAAGTTTGAGTGGATTACTACATATTTCCCGGAAAATCTAACTCATGCATTCGAAGAAAATGGGTGCTTTACTGATCAATACAAGTACAAGAAAACAAGTATTTTTAAATTTCTATTATAGACTGTTCTGGAAAATATAAATACATTTTGTTTCTCAAACAAAAAAGACCATACTGTGATTTTTGATTATTTTATTCTCAAACATAGTTAATAACAACGTTTTCTTTCGATCTTCATTTCAATTTGCTTGATTTTCCCTTAACAGTACTCATAAGCTTCTGCACAGTGTTTTCTGCTACCGTTGTCACCACTTTGGCCAATCTTTCCTTAATTTTTCAACACTATCCTCTGGTTTAATGTGTTTTCTAAGCTTAGTCTTCGTTGAAGTCCAGTAAATTTCGAAAGGGCGAATCTCTGGGCAGTTTGGTGGATTCATCTCCTTTGGTACACATACGACATTGTTCCTCTTTTACCACTTTAGTGCATATTTAGAGTAATGGCAGGAAGTAAGATCAAGCTAAAAGATTGTAGGCTTGTTATGCTGTTTGATCAAAGATAGACCTTTTTTGCAGACACTAATTCACGTGTATTCAAATTCAAACAACTCAGAGAGTTAGGTATATTTTGTCAACACATCCTTCCTCCCCTGGGAATTCACAAAATGTGTCGTGATTCAAATCTACTTATTTGAACCAGACTCAATTTACAGAATTGTCTTTGTGGTAAATGCAATGCCTGGTTGGCCTAGCCACTTTAATACTCGTATCATTTCTTTGGTATGTTGCGAGCATCAATACTGACAAGAAAATAATTCAGCGTCATCTAACTTAATTATTTCCAGGATCTTTTCTAGTACTGACTGTGTTTGTATTATATTAGATAAGATTAGACTAGATTAAATGATAACTCATCATGGTGTATTTAGTCATTTTGGATTGAATTCTACTCCGTTGTCTTCAACACATCTTGTAGTAATAGCTAGCCAAATCCGGCCACAATGTTAAAGGACCCTTATGTGACTTTGGAAAAGGTAGTATATACGGGTTTCAAAGCATTATTTTTCCTACAACTCCGAGTTCCATGTTTTGATGATTGCGTGACTTCCATCTCCAAGCTATAAATAAGTTTGCGATACGCAAAGTTTTCTAGTAAATTTCTCAGCAGACATACATTTTTTTTAATTGAAAAATCATTTCGTGCTGTGGCCACATGAAATATCTTTCCGAACCGGGAAGTTGTCGTCCATTAATAAACCAGATTTTGTTATAGGTCAGCACTTCTTCATTCAACTTAGCAAGCGTGCTCTTTGTGTATTGAATTCTGATTTGACCGTTTCTTAATGTGTTTACTTGTCTAGTGTACTTATAAAGATTGTACTCGAAAAAAATGCAACACACAAAAATGATCACCAAAAAACCATATTAAGTTGAAATTTTTTGAAACTCTCAGATAGTAAATAAACACATATTAACTATGTTTTTGCAAAGTTGGTTTATTTAACCTCCTGCGCAACACTTTCGCCATCTTTATTACATACTTTCATTCACTCTTTCTTCAAATGCTTGTCGTTTAGGAAGAGCTTCCCTGTTTTCCGGAGCTAGCCCTTCATAATTGCTCAGAATTTTTCTATTGGGTGAAGTTCTGGCGATTTTGGCGGATTTGCTTCCTTCGGCACAAAAACAACATCGTTGGCTTCGAACCACTCCATCGCCGGTTTCGGGAAAGGCACGAGGCTAGATCCAGCCAAAACATTGTATCACCTTCGTGGAATCGGAGGAAGGGCAGCAGGCGCTTCTGGAAGCATTCTTCTCCTTATAATGGGTTGTTTTTGGTGCCGGTCGGGTTGTTTTTGTCGATATGCTGAATTTGCCCCATCCACAGATCGCATGCCACCTCAAATTCTTTTTGGAAAATATTTCGACCTTTTTCTTTCGAAATTGCTCCGAAACATCGAGGAGGGACTTTCTGACGAAAAAATCCAGGCCGGGGATCTGCTTGGCGTCCGTTCTGATGTACATCTCGGCTTTTATTACGATGTATTTCGGCAGCAACAACCACTCGCAGTACAGCTTCCTGGCCTCCGTATTCTGTTTTTATTGGTTCGCATGGGCGCCTTTCTTACCTTGAAAACATGAAGTCCGGCCCGATTTATTGTCTGCTGGACGAACCAGATGGAAAAACTAACCTTCTTGGCCTTTTCCGAATCGATTGGTACGAATTGCGCAGGAAGTAATCACTTACCTTCCTTCCGCTCATGGAGTCGGTCGTCTTCGATTTTCTTCCGCTGCCAGCTTGCTCCGGGGCGTCTGGCCAATTCCCTACGGTTTTTTGATCCACCTGTAGGACTGGCCTGGATTTTCCTCGACCGCACCCATAATTTTTTGTCCAAGCACTTCATGCTTGGATCTCATTAAACACTTGATAAATTGTGAAGAAATTTTTGACATGTAAAAAATCACTGTAAACTATTTTTAACCAAAGTTTCATCTTTTTTTCCCCATGCAATTAAAATTAAAATCATAAAATAAAGTGCTACATTTTTTCAAGTACAATCATTATATGAAAGAAGGAAATTCCGGAGAGTGCTTACAATATATAATTTTGCTTGTTATTGAGAATGAAACAATGATTACATTTTTCCTGCAATAATTCATGGTTGATGCACATCAAGGACTAGAAACTATTAAAACAAACGGTCTGCGCTATTGTAAATTTCGTGAAAATAAATTTATAACATTGCTACTCAATAAACACGTGACAGTTGTTTACATTTAATTCACATTTTATCATAGAGTTAATAAGTAAATTAGTTAATGATGTTAATGTATAATATCAATCACAGTAGACACATGATTTAGGTGAGAGTAGGCATTGACATTTGAAGAGACTGGATAAAGATGATTCTGTTAAACCAACTGAAACAGAAAGGTTGTTATTTTTGTTATTTCGCTGGTTTTCACAAACTCAGAAATGGGATGTTGCTGCGCAGTTAGAAGACTTCAGACTAATTGGCGAGCTCTGGACATATTGAGAACTGAAGAAATGAAGGTACCGGTTGTGTCAATCCTGGTGGAAGATCTGTAGGAATCGTCGCTGAAGGCACCATGAATGCTACAGTTCCATCTTCACAAGTTCTTCAAGAAAGTTCTAATTTAAGAAATGGAGTCGAATCGGTCGACAATTTTGTTCTTATCGCAAGTGTTGCGCTTGATCAACAAGGTTTGAGATGTTGTGGATGTCCAGGCCAGGGAACTCGATTTGGACCTGGAGTTGGATTTGCTGCAAACAATTCTCGTGTCGATGAAGTAGAAACGTTTTTGCCGTTATTTTGGGAATGTTATGTAGATGTGAATCATTTCATTTCTATTGTGGAAAACAAGAAGCTCGCTTTGGGATTGGAAGATCGCCTGATGAAGGTAGTAGTCATAAAACAGCTTAGAGGAAAAGCAAAGCCTTGGTTTCACTCTCGAGCTGACTTTATGTTAAAGACTTTGGTTGAAATTTTGGAAGATCTTCTTGGAATACTTGGATCAGTTATGAGTATGTTTGAGCTGTGAAAGAACTTAAAGCAACTTAAATGTTTTGGCCCTGCACTGTTTTTGGTTCACGTTTAAAAGAAGAAAGTAGTTGGACAACAGCTGAATTTACCCGAACAAGAACTAGTTGAATACATCGTTGAAGGAATCTTAGACTGAACATTGAAGGATTGAGGACCATCCTTTCCACTCGGAAACCTGGCGTTTCTTACTCTTGCAATCAATTTGGACATATGGCTGCTAACTGTAGAATGAATCAGAAGAGATACAGTTTTCCAAAAACTCCGAAAAGCAAGATATTAATAGGAGGACAGCTTTCAAGCAACTAAACCAATAATCAACGCAGTTTTGGATCAAGAAGCCGGTTCAGAGGACGAAGTAATAGGAGAAGGATATGACGAACTGGTTGATTTTAAATTTCTTAACAACTGTAATTCTTTAAAAGTTTTGTTTGACACGGGTAGCCCTATCTCACTTATACGCCGTGATTTAGTAAATTAACAAAATATTATACAAATTGAAAAAAGAAAACAGTGTAAGGGTATAGGTGGGAAAAGGCTAAAAACGTTAGAATTATGCATTAACATAATTCATATTCAATGTATTCATTTCAAAATTAAGTTCGGTCCAGATAAGGTGCTAGGTCTTCTCGATGATATTATCGGACGAGATGTCATTATGCATTCGGGGATTTGTAGTGTAATTCATTGCAATATTAGAATGTATCCGGATTCCATACAAAACTTGAAATATGATGGTCCATCAAATATGCAGGTAAATCCATAAATTTTTAATATCAGTTCTAATGTTTTTGAAATGGTTAAAGAAAACCATGGAAATGTAGCAAACGTTCAATCGGCACAATTTTTAGAAATTTTTATTATAAATTACATTAATCACACGAAACTAATCCAACGAGAAACAGATTATTAAATGCAAATAATTTTGAAGAAACCAGATCACTTCATTATAAATTTCGTCGATTATCATTTCAACAAAAAATGAAGGTTGATTTGAAAATTAAAGATTTATTAAATGCTGGTGTAATCAAACAAAAGTAATTCCCCATTTGCAAGCCCTATTGTGTTGATTCTAAAGAACGACGATGATTTTATAATGTGCATAGATTACAGAAAACTCAATAAAGACACAGTACGAGATAATTTTCCTTTGCCAACTATTGATGATTTATTTGATAATTTGAGAAATAAAAAAAAATTTACAATTTTTGACTTATTAACGTATATCTTATATTTAAATTAGTGTTTTTTTTTTCTTTTTTGTCGCACTATGCAATGACAATTCATTCCCAGACACAAGAAAATCAGTTTCAACTAAGGGTTTACGGGTCCACAAAGTATAATATAATATAATGTATTGTAACCATGCAACAGAATCAATACTCTGCACAATTGATCTTATTGTACGGTTATCTTTATCCAGGGAATAGCTTGGAAAATGCCGTTCGTTTTTGTTTTATCTCACAAATTTTCCGTATATCCTTAAATGCAATCATCTGTAGCTGTTACATTCACATTTAATTGGGTGAGTCCTGCATTCGGTCCGTTGACGAAGTAGTGCTTCATCATATCTTCTCTAACTTGCCTTAGTACGCAATTTGGTAGCCTCCTTATTAAAGCATTGCATTTAACTTTGAACCAAGCGCTGGATAGTCAAGAAATATCCAGTTCTTAGCTCAGAAAGTACCAGCCCATCGGTTCCAAGCTTGGTCCCATGCTTGTTGAATAATCCTTATGCCTTGTTCATACTACAGAGTTATAACATGTTATAACGGATGTCAAATAATTTCAACTAGAAATTCGTCATCAAGATAGGCTTACAACACGTTATAACTGCCCAGTCTGGTAAAGGGCGATACGGTCAAAATTTGGTCAATATCAACTTGACGTATTTCTTTCAATTTTGCATTTAAAAAACCTGAACACCCCTCATTTTGAAGGTGTGTGTGTGAGAATGTTGCTCCTATTTTGATTTTGGAATTCACTCTTCAGTTGTCAAAATGCCGTCCAAGCAAGA
Organism: Aedes japonicus; assembly: GCA_034211315.2. Classification (NCBI taxonomy): domain Eukaryota; kingdom Metazoa; phylum Arthropoda; class Insecta; order Diptera; family Culicidae; genus Aedes; species Aedes japonicus. Next base: position 20,067 of record JASCZW010000310.1, on the reverse strand, counting down.
AGAGCAGCGTATCAAAATTTTGCTCGCGCATCGCGAAAATCCGAGCTACTCGCACGCAAAGTTGGCAAAATCGCTAAAAGTTGCCAAATCAACCGTTACAAATGTAATTAAAGTGTTTGGGGAACGTTTGTCGACAGCCAGGAAGTCTGGATCGGGGGGAAATCGAAAACCGGAAGCCGCTGAGACGACAAAGAGAGTTGCCGGTAGTTTCAAGCGAAACCCTAACCTATCTCTCCGAGATGCCGCAAATAAGCTGGGTGTATCGTCTACAACCGTGCATCGAGCCAAAAACGAGCCGGACTATCGACTTACAAGAAGGTAGTGACTCCAAATCGCGATGATAAACAAAATACGACGGCCAAAGCGCGATCCCGGAGGCTGTACACGACGATGCTGATGAAGTTTGACTGCGTGGTAATGGACGACGAAACCTACGTCAAAGCCGACTACAAGCAGCTTCCGGGACAGGAGTTTTATACGGCAAAAGGAAGGGAAAGGTAGCAGATATTTTCAAGCACACGAAACTGTCAAAGTTCGCAAAGAAATATCTGGTTTGGCAAGCCATCTGTACCTGTGGCTTGAAAAGCAGCATTTTCATAGCTTCCGGGACTGTCAACCAAGAAATTTACGTGAAAGAGTGTTTGAATAAACGTCTGCTGCCTTTCCTGAAGAAACACGGTTGTTCCGTACTGTTTTGGCCGGATTTGGCATCTTGCCATTACGGTAAAAAGGCCATGGAGTGGTACGCCGCCAACAACGTGCAGGTGGTTCCCAAGGACAAGAACCCTCCCAACACGCCAGAGCTCCGCCCAATTGAGAAATACTGGGCTATTGTCAAGCGGAACCTAAAGAAGACCAAAAAAACTGCTAAGGACGAGCAGCAGTTCAAGGCGAACTGGCTTTCTGCGGCGAAGAAGGTGGACAAGGTGGCTGTACAAAATCTGATGGCAGGGGTCAAGCGTAAGGCCCGGCAATTCGGATTTGGAAAAGCGGAAGCCTAACTGAATATTTTTCCTGAATTTTATACTAATTGAACTTGAAAAAGAAATTTAATTTGATTTTTTAAATAAACGATTTCACCGATTTACACGCGTTTTCCCTTGACCAAATTTTGACCGTATCACCCTTTATCTGTTAAACGCTGGCCAGACTGAGCAGTTATAACATGTTATAAGCCTATATTGATGACGAATTTCTCGTAGAAATTATTTGACAACCGTTATAACATGTTATAACTCTGTAGTCTGAACAAAGCATAAATAAGGCTTTAGAAACATAACTCAACGAGGAACCCCTCAATCATTCTGTTAAAATAAGTAAAAAATCAAATACAAAAATAAAATCAAAGTGCAATCACGGTTTCTACTATGTGTGTCACGGATGAAGTGAGACCCGTAATAAGGCCCTCTAGTACCGAAAAGCGCAAACATGTGTTGCAAGGTGCAAGGAAAAGGTGTACTTGGAACCAATGGGATGCTTAACCCTTGAGCCAATTTTAAATCGCTAGTTTCCGATTGATTGTTCCTTAATCTCTAGCTATTTTAAAGGCTAATGAAAAAAGAATCAACGTAGTTTAGCGGAGCATCCACAAGCCCATCGACAACAAAATTTCAGAAATCGGAAGAAATTTATTGCAAGTTTATATATTTTGGGACTTTTCACGGCAATGGATAAGTCGTGAGAAGTCCAAAACATACGACTACCATGACTCGTCATAAGATAAGACATTTGTATGCAATCACCACAGCACAAGATAACCAAGTAAATGAAAAACACACAACTCATGTAGTCTGTTATCTGTTTATATAGATAATGCATGTTGTCCAATATGTAATTTTTTGATTACTCATGCTTGCAAAATAATCGAGTCTTATATCAGTAGCTCAATGATTACATTTCTTTCAATACAATGAACATGCAACTTAGAGCATGTTTAGGAATATGAGTATTCAGAGAGGGTTACTTATTATATTTTAAGCCAAAAAGATTAAAAACGTTTTTGACTATCTTCTTAAGTGCTATATTGAATTGGGTTATATCACCCCTAGTTTTTCAAAGTTGCGACGTTCAGCTGCAAGTCTCCTTCAGGCCAGTCGGTAAACGCGCATTTATAAAGCAAAATCATACTGAATGCGTCCGGATTCAGTTCCCGGTTCTGCTTTGAAGTCTTTGAATTCGAGAATTTTTGGTATGTCCTGAGTAGAGAGTATGATTGCAATTACCTCACAATTATACTTACTTACCTTGCCCTCTACACCCACTGTACACAGAAGTTGTCTCCATTGTATTCGGTCCAGCGAAGGGTCCGCAGGTCGCCTTCTACCAGCGTGGTCCATCGTAGTCGGCCGATTTTAGCGATATGTACGATGAGAGTTCCCGCAGCAACTGGTGCAATTCGTGGTTCATTCAGCTCCTCCAGGTTCCGTCTTCCATCTGCACTCCACCGTAGATCGTACGCAACGCCTTCTGTTTGAAGACTTCTAGGGGCCGTTGGTCCTCCATTAGCACTCTCCATGTTTCGTGGCCGCATAGAACTATCGGTCTAACTAATGTCTTGAAGGTGGCCAACTTTGTAGTCCAGCGAACTTTGTTCGATCTTAGCGTCCTTGGAGTTCAAATAGGCACGATTGCAAGCCATAATGCGACTTTGTTTCTTTCTACTGGTGTCCTTAATGACGGTCACCAATGAGACCAGATACACGAATTCGTCTACTACCTCGATATCATTACCGTCGATCTGATCTCGTGGTAGGAGGCTAACATTGTCTTCTCGTGAGCCTCTTCCCATCATGTATTCCGAATCATGTACTGTCATACTTTGTGAATGACCCCGTCAGCATCCTTACTGTAGGTTCAAATCAGATTCAACGTACGTTTTCATCTAACATCGTAGTGATTTCTCGTGATAGTGAAGATGTGTTGTCAACTTTCAATGAGCTTCACGATGACCGGATCTGTGATTCTTGGCTTCCTCTAAGCGGTCCGTCAACGAGTGAGGTTGCCTAGGCAAACTTGCCTAGGCGCGTGTAGTAGACATGGCGAGGACGTTCGTTTTATACTTATTTTAACTGTTGAAGGCTTTTTCAATACTCTGAATGTTTGTCATTGTTGTTGTTGATTAGTATCAACATATATAATATAAATTGTAAAATAGATCTAGTTGGCTTAATAAATGCATCCGAAAACATGCATATGTAGTATGGAAAAAAAAATTCATCCCCAGAGCTTTTAAGATTTAGATTTATTTAAAAAAAAACACCAGAAAACTAAACCACCGTTAATTATTGTTCAGTTTATTATTATTTATATAAAAATAAAGCCAATTCATGCGAGTTCAAAATAAAACAAAAACAAATTCTTTTGCATTTGAGACATGATGTAAAAAAGTTCAAAAATAACGAAAAAAAAAGTATATCCATCCGTCTGGCTCGCATAGCTTGTAAAATTCAGTTGAGATTACTCTCGGCAATTGCTGGATACTGGGCCTTAATTTTCAAAATTGACCTGAGATGCTCGATCGGTTAAGGTCGGGAGACTGTCCACTCCATAACCTTGATAAGTTTTTCCTTGAACCACTGGGAAACCAGCTTTAAGATGTGCTTCGGCTCTCCGTCTTGTTTGAACGTACATTTGCGCCCAAATTTTAGCTTTTGTGTAGGCATTGGTAGTTTTCGCTTCAAAATGTTCGAATAAATTTCCTTGGTCATAATTCCATCAATGAACTCAAGTTCTTCAACGCCAGATGTAGTCATAAATCTCCACAGAATGACTCTACCTGCAGAAAAAAGTCATGCTCAGTTGGTTGAAAAGTCAATGTTGGTAAAATAACTCCCCACCGCCATGTTTGGCACTCCTTTTTCAAACTTCCATCGGTTCGCCGCCATTTTCGTGTGATACCATCAGACCCAAATAGCATTACTTTCGTCTCGTCTGACCAAATCATCTTATTCCAGTCATCACTGGTCCATGAAATGTGGTCCTGGGCCCACTTCAATCTTTTTTTAATATTTTTTGCAAAACAACCATGGCTTCTTAAAGGCCCAAACGTAAAGTGGACGGAAACAGAACGGAAACGGCAAGTTTTACAGTTGTCGTAAAATACGTCGATATATCCAATTGGAATCAACGTGGATCTAATCAGTTTTCTATCCGACAAGCAAAAGATCTTTCTTATGAAGACGATTTCGTACGGATTGTGATATCAGTTGAATAGAAAACTCGCTTTCCACCTGTTTTGCGATTTTCAGAGCTTATAGTCCCCGGTCCAGCTCCGCCTTTTTCACGATAGTTCTGTCAATTCAGCCAGTTGTCTTTGAAGGACGTCCCGATCGCTTAGCTGGTGAGATAGAACAACGCTTTTGGTACATCTGCTGTTCTGGATCTCGTACATTCTGATCTTTGTGGACCGATGGATATTACAACTCCTAGCGGCAACCATATGTGATGATTTCAGTAAGTTTACTATAGTCTACTTGCTGCAACACAAATCGGAGGCGTATGAGAGAATACGCAACTACATGAGCTTGGTTGAGAATTTGTTCGGAGAGAAACCCAAAATTCTTCGAACTGATGGCGGTGGTGAATGCTCAAGCAACATGTTGAAGAATTACTTGAGTGGAAATGGAATAACGCAGCAACAAACGGCTCCTTACAGCCCGCAACAAAATGGCAAGGCGGAAAGAGCAAATCGTTCTCTCATGGAGATGACACGGTGTTTTTTGCTGGAGGCCAAGCTGGATAGAAAATAGAGGCGAAGCTAGATAGAGGTTCGGCAAGCAGCCCAAATATAGTCACCTGCGAGTGTTCGGATCGGACGCCTGGGTACATGTACCGGATGAGAAACGTAACAAGTTAGACAGAAAAGCTATTAACATGAAGTTTATGGACTACGCAGAGAATAGAAAGGTTTATCGATTTTTGAACACGTCCACTGATAGAATTTTGATCAGTCGTAAAATTTCTTGAAATGGAGAGGGATTCGCAGAAGTTGATCCGGAAAATAGATAAACCAACGACGACGGAAATTGAAATGCCGCTTGGATCCAATCCACCCACAGTGCCGGAACTGGATGAAGACTTTGAAGCCAAGGAAGCTGAGAGAGTGGAAACTGAAGAAGAGCCTGATGAAACGCTGCGGGCAAGTGAAGCGGAAACGAGCTACGACAGTGCTTCGGAAAATGAGTTCTTTCGTGTTGGGTGGATCGCCGTTCAATGGTTTTTCTTCGGAATTGCGACGATCGGTGAGGACGAACAAAGGTAAACCATCTAAACAGTTTGATGAAGAAACTAATACGGTTTGCTGGACCAGGTTTTACGCAGCAATATGGCATAGACTTCGAGGAAGACTTCACACCTGTTACAAGTCAGCCTTCATTTCTGGTTCTACTCACCATTGCGAACAGGAATATCATATCTCTGGTGCATCTTGATGTTAGAACTGCCTATTTGCATGGCAAACTTCAGGAGGAGCTTTACATGCGTCAACCTCCTGGGTTTGTAGAAGCAGGAAAAGAAAATCAAGTATGTCGCCTCAAGCGTAGTATTTATGGCCCAAAACAAAGTGCCAGATGCTGGAACCGACGACTGCACAATATATTGGTTTGGATGGGAATTCGTCAAAGTTCAAGTGATGCAGGTTTGTATATGAAGTCAATCGGAGGCAAGTTGGTATACTTGCTGGTATATGTTGACGATATTGTGCTGGGATGTACTGAAGAAGCTGCTATGATGCGGATCATCACGGAACTAAAGCACCATTTGGATTTTACGAATCTCGGAGAGCTGAAGTACTTTCTTGGTATGGAAATCCAGCGTGAAGAAAGCAGTTACAGTTTGAGTTTGCGTAGATACATAGAGTTGGCGGCTCGATTTGGGATGTCGAATACTAAATGTGCGAAAACCCCGTTGGATGAGGGTTTTTTGAAGCTAGAGTGGGGGGAGAAGTTAGAGGATCAATCAATGTACCGAAGCTTGGTCGGAGCGTTGCTCTACATGTCAGTACATGCAAGGCCCGATATCACAGTGAGTATATTCATTTTGGGTCGAAGGGTCAGTAGTCCTACACAAAATTATTGGACGGCCGCAAAGAGAGTGATGCGCTATCTGCTTGGCACCAAGTCTTGAAAGTTGCAGTTCACTAGAGAGACAGGAGATCTGGTTGGTTTTAAGGACGGTGATTGGGCAGGAGACGTGATGAGCAGGAAGTCAACATCAGGATTTACGTCCTTATTTGGAGGAGCGGCTGTTTCATGGATAAGCCGGAAGCAATCTTCCGTGACACTGTGAAGCTTGTCAGGAGTTAGTATGGTTGCGAGCTCCATAAAAGATATGGATGAAGAACAGAAAAACGCAACGGTAATCCACGAAGATAATCGAAATTGAATTTCATTCGTGAAGTCAGAGCGAGCAACGAAACGGTCTAAATACATAGAAACCAAGGAGCAGTACGTGAAGAATCTCTGTGAAGAAGGAAAGTTCGAACTCAAATATTGCCGAACGGATTCGATGGCAGCCGATATACTGACGAAGCCTTTGGGAGCGCAGAAACTTTAGAGGTTTGCAGAAATGATGAGAATGCGTGTTGGAATGGATCCTACCAACTATATGAAAGCAAAACCGTGTGATTTTATTCTTTTTACTTATTCCAGCGAAACTATCGAATTAGATGGTTACTAATAAAAGTAATTAACCAAATAAAATAGTGTTCTATTTTTCGCTGCTTCCGATTCCTATCCACATCGTTCAACACACTTGCTATACCCAAGGAACACCAAAAACATCCTTTTGGTTAGTTATCGTGAAATTATGTTATACAGGAGTATTAAGAATGAAATGAAAAACATCTTCGGTCATATACAAGCTGAGAGGATGTTATCGCAAAACATTTGCCTTTCATAAGTCACTCATGTATTTTTCTAGAACATATGACTTAAATTAAGACTCAAATATGACTAAAACAGCGCAATTAACCGATCTTTTCATAACATCTCTTAGGTCGTATAAGAAGTTTTAAAGACTAGCAGATGTAAACACAGATTGAAGTTAACAGTAATGTTTGTTATGAGTGTTATGAATTTGTTTATGAATTCCCATGACTGTTAGTAAATTTTTCATATCTATTAAAAAGCAGAACAAGTCCATTTGCAAGATATCTTCTTAAGAAACGGTTAGAGAATTGGTCTTACTAAAAGAAAAAAACAAACATATTACCGGAACTATAGCATGCAATAATAATCGCCATAGGCAGTTCATTCATTTTGACGCTCCACATGAAACGTCAATTTTTCTAAAATTTCTGGAGCCAAATGACATTTCACTAAGAAGATGCTCTAATATGGTTATTATGATGTTATAATAACTAACTCAAATAATTTGCAATGATGATGTTATAATACTGCTCTCAAGATGTATTTTGGACTCCATTTTAACTTCACGCTATACTATGGACAAAAATACAGTGCTGGTTGAAACTAAGATTCCAATTATCCCTAAACATTTAGAAAGCTGCGTTATTTTGTCGCTGATTGAGATGATACATTTGAGTAAGAAAGAATTATTCGATAATCTAGACATTTTTCTATGTTTTAAAAACAATTTTAATCAACAGTGTAGACCATGTGTCCAATCCACCATGACGATTTTTGATGATTCGAACATATATACTACACACTTGCGAAATATAAGAGAATTTTCTATTGATTTTTATTAATCTTTAAAACGGCGCTTAAATTATGCAAGAGTGAAACCAAAAGTTGCACGATGCCTCGAATATGGTATTTTGTTACGCGTTCTGCGTTGATTTTATACTATTCTGCTCATAAACAAACATAATTTTCTCAATCATAACAATCTTAACAATCTTTATTAACCTTTGTTCGTTTGACATTTCTCAAACAAGCATGTCATATTACTGTGTTTCTGCAATTGTTTTAACATTGAAATTACTTGATTATAACCTATTTGTTATAATGATGCTAGCAACTACTAAGATGAGACATCATCATGTTGAAGGCATGTTTCCTCAAAGCATCTTGAAACCGTATTATTAGTCCTAAATCTTTATCTAAAAACTTTTTGTGTGACCTTAAAGATGTTTCAAATAGATCGATTTACTGCGCTGTTTTGGTCATATAAAATACCAAAAATAAGTTATGTTTACTAGAGAAATACAACAGATAATGTCTTAAAGATGAATTTTTGAACATTGTATAACCAGTTGTGTTACTTGGGTATAATTAACTGAATACAGGTCGCTTAGAAATTGATAAAGAAATTATAATATAATTATCCAGCAAAGGTTGTTGGCTTGTGTAGATACTACAAAACGAATAAAATAGATGCCTTCTTAAACTGTCTTGCTTGTGTCAATAATTGCAGCTTTTTGATTTCTGTAAATTTTAAAACTTCTGGAAAACAAATCTAACCTAACTGTGAAAACTAAAACTTGAATCGCCCCTCGACTATTTTCATACTAAAACCGACATAGTATAAGTTGAAACGACTTGGCTGATATTATGTACAATAACAACAAACTCGCATATCATTCCAAATACCGGCTTTTGCTACAGCTACATGTATAAGCCCATCGCTTGCCATTCATATCAGCTCAAACACACACTAGGATGCTTTCGCATCTGCTGCTACCAGCATGAGTAGGTGGCCAAGTAGGTGGCAACGGGGAAACCGGTTCGACTAAAAATATTTATTCTCTGGCGTTTGTTTGTCTGTGCTGCCGAAATTCGTTCCTTCCATCGTCGATTGACTTTAGTTGCATTTTATCCGTTCGGAAAGTTTGGTGTGTTCTTCGCATTTAAAAATGGCTCCTGTTACATTATACACTACTCGTCGTACTCCAGCCGGCAGGGCTGTGGAAATCACCGCAAAGATGATCGGTGTCGAATTGGATGTTAAGTTTATGGATCTGTCCAAAAGGGAGCACATGACAGAAGAATTTTTGAAGGTTCGTAATTCCCCATTGCAGATGCCTCGATTTTTGTGCACCCCATAATCAACTTACTCTTTTCAATCAGTTAAACCCTCAACACACAGTACCAACCATTGTCGACAACGGAGTTCCATTGTTCGACAGTCACGCAATCATTGTCTATCTGGTGTCAAAATATGCGAAAGATGACGCCCTGTATCCGAAAGATCTAGTGACGCAAGCACGCATCAATGCACTGCTGCACTTTGAATCGGGCATCCTATTCGCTCGTCTTCGAGGCACTCTCGAACCGATTTTCTATCATGGTTGTCCGGAGGTTCCACAAGATAAGCTAAATGCCATTCATGGTGCGTACGATTTGCTGGAGGCAACGCTTCAATCGGACTATCTGGTTGGAAACACCCTAACACTAGCCGACATTAGCTGCAGCACATCGTTGTGCACACTGCACGCACTGTTTCCGATAGATGCCAGCAAGTGTCCGAAGTTGGTCGCATATCTGCATCGATTGGATCAAAATATGCCCAACTACAAGGAATTCAATGCCGATCGTGTTGCGGAGGGTCTTGAATTTTTCAAGCTAAAGTTGGAGGAAAATAAAAAGAAATGAATGTCTCCATGTTTGGGAGCACTGGTTCTTAAAAAAAAATAAAGAAAGAAGTCTATGTTTGCACTCAGTGCCACTATCAGACGTGTTTGTTTTATTTGAATTGTGAAAATGATAACCAGTAGAAGATTGGTAAATTTCTCTCGTCTAGTTGGACGGCGTTTCATTGCATCGCAGAGAATGGCAACAAACAAACGCGTTAAGCTTTTTACAAATCCTATAAGTCCTCCGGGGCGATCTGTGGAACTTACGGCAAAGGCGCTAAATCTGGACATCGAGGTCGTACCGATCGATCTGCTGGGGAACGATACTCTGAAGGCGGAGTACCTCAGCAAGAATCCTCAGCACACGATTCCGATGATCGACGACGATGGCAAGTTCATTTGGGACAGTCAAGCGATCAATGTTTACCTGGCAACGGTCTACGCAAACAGTGAAGATCTCTATCCCAGTGATCCTTTCACGAGGGCCAAGATAAATGCCGGATTGCATTTCAACTCCGGAGTGCTTTTCAGCCGATTGAAGCTGTTGATTGTGAGTGATCTGAGTAGTTATTAATATATATGATCAAACGAACAATTTCTTTCACCTAGTCACCGGTGATTCGTGGCTTGACGACGGAATTGGATCCGGAGAAGGTAGACTATTTCAACATAGGACTTCAACTGCTCGAGGATACGCTGCAAGCGGATTACTACATTGGGGATCGGATGACACTGGCTGATCTCAGTTGCGTTTCGTCTGTTTCTAGCTTCGATGCCATTCTTCCGATCAGCCGCGAAAGGTGTGTTGTTTTGTGATTGCATAACCGTGCTCATGCGTCATGCGTTATTTGGGGTTTGTTGCTTATTTGCATTGTAGATTTCCCAAGACGTTCGACTGGCTGAAACGGATGGAACAGCTACCATACTATCAGGAAACTAACGGAGACGGAGTGCGGAAGCTGTCGAAGGTTGTGGAGGGTTTTTTGAAGTAGGGAATGCGTGTGCGGTTGCTATGAGCTGTCAGATTCCTACTCATATACGAGATCATGATTTGGCATTTGTAATGTGTAGAATCAATACACTTTAATATATATTTTTTAGATGAATAGAGCCAAACGCAATCACTGAATTTATGTATTATTTGTGTTGTGTTTAGACTAGAAGGATACTCAGTTCTAACACTTTTATGCTCAGTATTTGTTTAATTTCCTGTCCAATAGAAGCTCGACTGGAGGCATGGCCACATCAGCAAAGAGCATGTTCTGATTCTTGCATTTTGTCATACATGCTGTTAAGACAATGTCCGTATTTGGCCCAGATTTAGCAACGGCGGTTTAGCATAGGAGGCGTTTTTTCAGTTTTTTTTACGTAAGACTACGTTTCTCTTTTCTACACCGGGTGTCATTTCAAAATTTGGAAAACAATTTAATTACGTGAAAAAAAAAGTGAAAGATTTTTGAAAGTCAATAACTCTTGTTTAACAGAACAGAATGACTTCATTCATACACCACATGGTCTGAAAAATTTATAATTTTTTTACAAAAAAATATCAATTAAGTGCTATTAGTGTAAGTAGTTCAATTTTTTACTTCAAAATGAACTAATTTTTTTCTCATACAAATCTGCATATAAACAGGATGAAAATGTGATTTTCCCATTCCAAAGTCAGTCATTCGCAGTGACGAGGAGTTTAATAAACTGCTATCCGGAGCACATGATGGTGTCCTGCTACTCAAATAAACCGAAAATATAAATTAATTACTAGCGCGTATTTTACAATAAAAGAGCTTGAGTTTAAGGGAAATTTGTAGAACCATTGCATATTATCAAAATCAGTATATTGTAGAATATTTGAGGCATTCAGTCGCGAGTGGTAAATTCAACCGAGATTATTTAGGGCAGAACTGAAAAACATTAGCAAATAGCTTTTTCCGCGAATTTCCTCTTTGATAAACCACCTTACTTTGAAGAAAAAGAGTCTACCAATCCGATAAAATTGGTGGCTCACATGGGTACACTTTGTTTATGGAGATACTAGCTGAATCCGGTGCGAGCCTTGCTACGCTTGAAACTATTTGAATGAAAATTTCATAGAACTTCTACTCACTTAGATTTTTTTTACAGAAATCTGTAAATTTTACCGAATTCTCAACAGCTTAACGTTCGGTTATCCGATTTAACGGATTTCGGTGAAATTTCACAGCAATCTGTAAAACATTTACCGGATTTCGGAACGGAACGTTCAGCTGTTTAGAATGCGGTAAAATTTTAAAGATTTCTGTAAAAAAATCTGAGTGTGTATAATTTTCTTTTTTGGAACAAGTTTTGTTAAAATATTTTCGTTTGCTAATGTGTGTAATTTCTGCAAAACAAAACGTAGGTGCGTGTTTTTAGTTTAACTCTCGGATCGTAAGTTTCTACCATGGTTTTTCTTTCTGTTTAGAGGCATTTCATAGACAAAACATTAATCTTCAAACAACGCCGTATCCTATCAGTTTGAACGTCTGTTTTTCTTCCATAACCAAAGACTAACTTCTTGTGCATAATTTTGCACAGAAAGCATCCCCCATTCTTAAATATAAAAGGGCTCAAACTTCTATCAGAACATGCTGCTTACCTGAGAAATACACATATTGTTTTTAAGTTGCCTGGATAATTGTCATGTTTGGTTAAAATTTCTGTTTTATTTGTATCAGAGCCCTCCTCCAGAGAGGGGAGGGGTCTTGAACAACCAAAGAAACATATCTTGCTTCCAGAAAATCCCACATTCCAAATTGGGTCCTATATGCTTAGTTAGTTCTTGAGTTATGCAGAAACTTCTGTTTCTTCAAAATTTGTATGAGAGCTTCCCTTTCCAGAAGAGGGAAGGTATCAAACCACCATACACAGGAAAAAATCTTGTAGTAAAAACTACCATTTCACCCGACTATGCCTATCTTCAAAACTACCATAAAATTTCAGTCAAATTTACTACGTAAAACCTTCAACGATTGTGGTATATTTGACAGACCTCATATTGATATCAACCACAACATGGTTGATCTTATCGCAGGCATGGTAAAATCAAACGCATTTATAGTCAGCTGAAAATTGTTGGTGATTGCGCTTAATTTAACCCTCGAAATGGTAGTTTCTACTGCGACTTTTTTTTTGCATGTAGAGACATTTATTCCCTCCAGAAAACCCCACATGCTAAATTTGGTTTCCTTTGCTTGATTAATTCTCGAGCTATGTAGAAATTTTTGTTTCATTTGTATCGGAGCTCCTTGTTCCAGAAAGGGGAGGAATCTCTTACTATCAATAATACCTTTCGTGGCCCCGAAACCCGAAAGGCTCATTAAAAACTACTGGGCTATTATGAAACAGGCACTACGGAAACAGAACGGCAAATCTGAGGAAAGGCATGAAGAAAAAGAGGGTTTCCGTACAGAAGAATCTGCAGCCATATGTTGTACAGAACCTTATAAGTGGAGTTAAGCGTAAGGTGCGTGCGTTATTGTTATTGTATGGTGGTTGCTTGGTTATTATTATTGTATGAAAACGAGTGATGGGCCTATAGTTTTTCGAGCATTACTCAAAAACAAAAATAAAGCTAATTGCTAATTGAATTTCACAGCCTGCCGAACGCTTTCGGACCTATCGATTCTTTCTCTTCATATCTTTGGTTCTAGCAGAAATTGCTGTTTACTACTTATTTTTTCCCTGATTTTGGGAAGATAATTCCAATTTCAAAACATTATACTTTAATAAGCGCACCTTACGTAATAAAAACATAATAAGTAATGTATTTTTAAGTTGATATTTTTTTATTTTCGTTTTGGTTCAGTACTAAAAATTATCGAGTAATAAGAAGTTTAAGTTGTTCTTGAAAAATAAGTACCCTGAGCTCCTGGGATGTTTTCTGAACTAATGGAACGTTTCTCGAGCTTCTGGAAAGATCCCTGTACTTATGAAAAAATCCTTGAAATGTTTTCTAAACTTTTGAGAATGCTCAAAAATTCCTTAGAAGATGTCTGAATTTTTTGGACATTTTCTGAAAGCCTGGAAAGCTCCCCGATCTTTGCGGAAGTTCTCTGATATTCTCAGAAGATCCCTGGAATTCTGAAACATTTCCTGAAGTTTTGGGCAGAACTCTTAGCATTTGGTAGGGGAGCTTTTGGGAAATACCCTGAACTTCTGGGAAACTCTCGGAATTTCTGGGACATTCTCTGAATGTCTGAGATGTTCGCTGAGCTGTGGAGAGTTTCGTGATTTTTGTGGAGGTTGAGCATCAAGGAAGTTTCCTGAACTTCTGAGAAGTTCCCTATACTTCTAGAAAGTTTCGTGAACTTTTGAAAAGTCCTCTGAAACACGAGGAAGATCTACAAACTTTTGAAAAGCTTCATGAATTTCTGGAAAGATCTCTGAACATATGGGATATTTTTATGGGGAATTATGGGTAGTTCTCTTATTTTCTGGAAAGTTCGCTGAACAACTTGGGTAGTTCTATGAACTTCTGAGAAATATCCAAAACATTTTGATAAGTTTTCGGAACTTTTGGGAAGCTCCCTGAATTTTTGGATAGTTTCCTTAACTTCTGAGAAGAGCTTTTGGGAAGTTCTCCGAACTCCTGTGAAGCTGCTTCAATTTTTGAAAAATTCCCGGAATTTTTGGGAAACACCCAGAGTTTAAGGGAATTGCCTGAACTTGTGGGTAGAACTCTTAACTTTTGGAAAGTTTCCTAAACATCAGGGAGATTCGCAAAACTTATGAGATGTTTGCGGAATTCCTAAGGAGTATCCTGAATTTTTGATAAGTTCTCTGAGTTTCTGGGAAGTTCACGGAAATTATGCATTTTTTTTCAGAACTTTTGAGAAGCATTTTAGCTCATCAGTTTCCTTATCTCTCCATGTATTGGGGGGCGCAAATACTGCGCGCCGTAAGTCTTCAGGACAGCTTTGCATGAATTCCTCAGGGTCGACAGGCTTGTTGACTATCCAATCCTGACATTTTCATCTAGAGAACTAGCTGAGGAACGGTAAGCCAACAACCGTAAGGCTGCAGTGCACTTTTGTAACGGGCTTCGGCTGACTTTTATAGCTACCTCGCAACTTAGCTGGAAAAAGTAATCACATGACTCTATCAGTCGTATCCCTTGGCATGCGGAAACGACACGGAAAGTGCTTCTCGTCGCATGTTGGCGTGCCGCTAAAGTAGTCCTGGAACAGCTTCTCATGACCGAAACGGAAATCACGGTCAACGTTGGGGCGTCTTCCAGGACGTGGCCCTCTCCGTTTGGACTATTGTTTAACCACCAAATTTTTTTTTTGCTGCGAAATTACAAATCAGCATTATCTAACATCGTTTAAATTAAATGCATGCATTCACAGTCACATTTACACTCACCAACAGCCTAACAAAAGAGCAAATATCCCGTGGTCTGCTAACGACGTAGTAAAAAATATTTTATTAAACCAATCCATGGTGAAAAGTTTGCGAAAAATCTGCGATCTCTGATGTTGAATGATTGACAGGATGACAGCCCGAGCAAAGGATTATACCAAATTGATAACAAGTTCTAATACCAGATTATCATTTTTTGATCACTGAATATGTTATCATTGAGCCTGACAATACTCGATAAATATCATAAAAATAACTTTTTTTGTAATCACTGCGAACAATCTGATAACAAATCCTGTATTGTAAGCAAATTTATTTAAAAAGTTTCAAATTATGTTATCAATTTAAAATCAAATTATCATGCTAATAACTAAAAAAATATTTTGATTAAAAGCAACATTTCTTGTTCAAATATGCTGGAAATATTTATAGTTTGACAATGCAACTTATTACCTTCATAAAAATAGTGTGTTCAAAACGACAAAATTTTATAACAAAATTTTTCAATGGCGATAACTAAATTTGCTATGCAATAACAGCGGAAATCAAAACGATAACAGAGATAACAGATAACTTGTTACTTATATGATATCAGCTTGTTATTTTCTTTTGCTAGGGATGTGTTTTCGGGTTTAACAACAAGAAATACAACACCGATGCGGGGAATGCAAAGTTGGTCTATTTTAGCTGGTTGAATTCATGTTTTGCTGATGCAAATCAAGTATAAAGTTGTATAAATATATATAAATTAGACCACCGCTGAAGATGCCCTAAGGGAAAGGAAAAATTAGGCTGCGTTTTTATGGAAGAAAAATGTGTGTACACTAAGGATTTTTTACACGTTTTTTTTTGCACGGATTCCGGAATTAACACGGTTTTTTCCAAGCCGTGTCAAAAAAAAAACGTGCTAATTCCGCATCCTTGTAAAAAACCGTGCTACTACCAAAATCCGTGTAATAAAACTGCGATAACATGCTAAGTCTTTTGCAATGAAAAACACTTAGAAGATTTTTTAAACAGTGGAATGGAAAGCACAACAAGTTACAAGAGGTAAGCGAGGCCCAGAACACAAAATAGGACCGGAGTGAATGTGTGTTCCAAACCGTTCTGTTCGGAAATCCCCCGCCTCGTGGCGCAAAATTGAGCATTTTCAACTTGTTCTATTTCATGATTCTGATAAGAGGAATTGTTTTAGTCATCGGCAAAGTTGTTCAGAAGGCCAAAGGCATTAAACAGATGGGCCGTTCTGTTCGGAAATCCCTCGCTACGTGGCGCTAGTAAGCATGCAAAATTGAGCGTTTTCAACTTTTTCTATTTCGTGATTCTGATAACATGGAAAGTTCTAGTTTTGGGCAAAGTTGTTCGGAAGGCCAAGGACATTCGAGAGGTGAACCGTTTCATTCGAAATTTTACCAATACGTGGCGTTGGGTGAGCATGCAAAGCTGATCATTTAAAAAAAATTACTACTGGTTCAGTGTGGGTAAGTATTTATGTGTTAATATAGGTGTGTGTATGTATGGTTGTATGGGTGTATGTGTTTGTGTGTGCATGTGTTTTAAAACTGTTAATGGTTTATGTGTAGGTGCGTACAAATGAACGTGTGAGTGTATGTGTGTGATTTTAAATGTGTTTAAGTGAGTGTATGTGTAAATGGCAAGTGTGTTTGTGTGCTTGTAGTAATGTGTTTTTTTATAAGTATGCATGTATGTATGTGTATATGTATATATATATGTATGTGTGTATGCACGTATGTGTGGATACGTGTATGTGAGAATATACGCATGATTTTTATTTTGTATGTATGTATACATGTGTGTATGTATGTTTGTGCGCACATGTTCATACATATACAGAACAGCAGTGTGATTCGATCTTTTAAGGCTTTGAACCCAAATGTCGTACGCTCAGTTGAAGCTATGTAACTTTTACAAGGCATTATTTTCTAAAATAAACCAGTTTCATCGGCATTTAAAACTTGGTCTGCATGGTATGCACCATCCTCAATTATTTCAATCAGTTTTGATGCGTACTCAATAGCTGCAGCTGTATCTGCTGATGCGCAGTCTCCTTTGCTTCTTACACTTCACTCGTTGTTTTTATGTATGAACCGATATAACAATCCTTTGTTCAACCATATCTTATCAGAATCACGAGATAGATAGATGTTGAAAATGCTGAATTTTACATGCTTACTAACGCCACTTAGCGGTGGAATTCCGAATGAAATGGTTCACTTTTCGAATGCTCATCACCTTCTGAACAGCTTTTCCGAAAACTAGAACTTTCTATCTTATCAGAATCAAGAGATAGAACAAGTTATGAAGGCTCAATTTTACATGCTCACTAGCGCCACGTAGTGGGAGAATTTCTAACGGAATGGGCCATCTGTTGAATGCCTTTGACCTTCTGAAAAACTCTGCCAACAACTAGAACTTTCCATCTTATCAGAATCACAAGATAGAACAAATTGAAAATGCTCAATTTTGCATGCTAATTAGCGCCACCACCTATTTTCTGTTTTGCCCTGGGGCCCACGGTTGACTCTTGGACCTTGTTGTCCATTTGAAGTGAATTGTGAATTTGAATTGTGAAGTGTTTTTCGTTGCAAAAGATTTCGCGTGTTGTGGCAGTTTTTTTTATACAGATTTAGGAATTAGCACGTTTTTTTACATGGATTTCTGAATTAGCATGATTTTTTACACGGATTCCGGAATTCCGCGGTTTTTTTTTTACACGATTGTTTTACACGGTACGTTTCCCCCATGTTAAAAAAAACCTTAGTGTAGTTATACGAGCTGAGCCTCATATAAAAACAGTACAAACATCAAATGGATATTAGTATTGTACATACACTTGGTGATGCCTTTCAAATTTAGTTATAATCAGATAGATCTCACCGGAAATGGATGTTGATGTTCAGTTTTATTTCAGACGGGCTCCCTGTTATGCTTAAGAATGCATTTGAGTCTCTACAGGAGTAGCACTCTGCTATCAGTATATATGTTCACATCATCCTTATCAAATGGAATAGCACGAATAGATTCAGTACTTCATTCACAAATGCAATACCATGACAATCACAGGTAAAACACTTTCGAAATCACAATCACTGTACTACCATTAGACAACGCTCTCAGTCATATGTTGAAATTTGTTGTTTTGTTGAAATAAAGTGAGTGTTTTTCACTCTGATAATCGGAATAACCTCCATAATGTTTTCAATGAGTATACAAATTACAATCTCCCATTTAAACAAAAAGTGATGTTAGTATTGATTCAGTTGTTATTGTTACTTCTTCTGTAGAGAAAAGTGAATGTTAGAAGACTGAACGGGTGTGAGATGAGTGAACCAATAATTGTATCATAAGAACTTCCCGTTCTTTACTTCACAATAATGGTCGACTACGGTTTGCTGGGCATGACTAGTAAGGTTTGTTGTTTATCTTTATTTGAGAGACTTTCAGCCGGTGGCTGGTTCGTCTCTTATGACGAGTAAGGTGGATCGATCAAGTAGAAGATGATTAGATCCCTTCACAGACTACAGTTGGGCATCCATTCTAAGTTTTCGTCTGTCTTGCTACCAATGTCATAGCCCCTAACTACATATAAAAAGAAACTCAACTGGATACTGGGCAGAAGAGAAGTCAGCGTGGTTCCACCCACCGTACTGTTGGAGACCTAACTTTACATTGCTGGCAAAGTGCAGCTAACAGAGGACATACAATCCTAAGTCTGACCGGTAAGATAAGGTAAGCGTAAACTACATTCGTCCTAGCAGGGGCCTTTTATAATTACCTTCCATTTTAAAGACTGTCCTCTTAGTGACCAGCTGTCTCGTCTTGCAAGCAGTTGCTCAGTTCGTCATATTTCATCCTCTCTGGTGCAGTGTGGAGCAGACTAGAAGAGATCCATAGGATCAGCTATATCTCTAATACCACAACTCAAAACGAGACTGACAAACAATGCCATAAAAAATATAAACATTTTCACTTATAGAAACTCGCTCCACAGGTATAACAGGTAGGTATATAATTTTCTAATCATTTCATGCTATATTCTGCGATCGAAACCAACATCACCAACACATACGAATCGATCAGAACTTCGATGTCTCATTTGGGTCGCTGCTTCACAACAAACGCCAGTTCTATCTCCATCTCATAAAGCTTAGACCCGAAAGTAGGACAATGTTAGCAAGTCCTCCTAGAAGAGAATGCAAGGAAAGTCAATATTCTCTGTTTCACGACTCTTTCGTCTTGCATAATTGCAAACAGCGAACGAGTGTTCTTATGCATGCACTCTCCTCTGGCCTCCATACCTTCACGTTTGTTTTTCCTTGTGATTGAGAACAACAGTCATCTAACTGTAAAACCATTACCTTTCGATTCCCTACCTGACGTCTTTATTTTGCCAACCACGACGACTTTCTCGGAGAATACTACGGTTTATGGAGAAAATTTGAATGATTTCACTCCCAAAAATGGAACCTTGTGTTGTTTAACAAATTTACGTAAATTGAGAAATTTTATTCCTGGCTTGAGGTAACCCGTTAGGTCGGTTGCAGATCAGCAGCAGCAGCAATGCAACAGCCACTGCCAACGTTTGGCCCCGAAGCGCGAGATAAGCTTTAACCGCCGCATGAATGCGACGACGAGCGATGGGATTTAAATGCACAAGCGAGACAACCAAGCCAAAGTGAAAAGATCAACGGATTTGAATGAATATTTAAGGAGTTGATGATTAATATAGGTGGTACGGTTTTTAGCTATGGCGCGTGGGTTGACGGATCTCGTGAATACGGTTGACTTTTTAACAAGTTTCGAATAATCGATAATTATACTAAGCCACGTGGCAACCGTGATCGATGATCGGAGTTAATCCTTCAGAGCTGCCGGCATTAAATAATATTTATCAAAGTAAATAAGCTCCATGACCAAACCTTTTGTCTACAGCCAGTTACCTGACCGAAGCAAACCAATCATTGCTTAAATCGTGGCTTCATGCCGTTCGTCGTCGTCAGCCTGGCTCCACTACTGACTGCTGGACTCTGTGTAAGTCAGATAGCTTTGCAGGAGGATGCAAACAAAACTGCAGATAATAACGACTATGATGGCTGGTGGCTATTGCTGATGAAGGCGCTTGAGGATTT